>QODF01000220.1:468346-478811 GCA_024372805.1 Oostethus manadensis
CTACAAAATAGACTACAAAATAGACTACAAAATAGCCTACAAAATAGCCTACAAAATAGCCTACAAAATAGCCTGCAAAATAGACTACAAAATAGACTACAAAATAGCCTACAAAATAGACTACAAAATAGACTACAAAATAGCCTACGCTATATAATAGCCAACAGACGCGTTTTAGGTAGGAACATTTGACCGAAGCCCCCAACGACAGCCAAAGCCGCACTCTGATTGTGACAAATCAATACACACTATTGGTAGCATATATCAGCCAGTTGCAAACTGCAGTTCTTAAAGCAGTTCTTGCTGTGTGCATTTGGACCGTGCTGCAGAGAAATGTGGGCCAAGGGACGTTGCTTGTGTGAAGGGGTTCTTTATGGGGGTTCTTTATGTACCTGCTGCCATCTAGTGGAGGAGTTCTGCCTGTCACTCACCACGTGCTGCTGGCCTTTAGTTTTGTATGTTTTTGCTCAGACCAGAGCACCGAAGCAGATACTTACCATACTTAGTAAATGCTGCTCCCAATCCCGTAAAGGTCATCCTCTGGCTGCCACATGTCAAGTGTGCCATACTGATGTTCTTACGCCAGCATCAGGCCCACCGGCATCCGTTATGATAATAACCATAAGAAGAAGCGTTTCCCATCCGTGACCTTCTTGGTGGTGGCCTGCCACTCGCTCATGATCACATTATCATCTGTGACTGCATCTTGTGGTCCGAGCTTCGTACAGTAGATGGCACCGCAGCTCTACTTCTTAACACGCCTCTCGTGCACTTGGCCTGCTGGAGAGTAAGAAGACGTAGCAGGAGGGATCAACGGCGCCAACTTTGCGACCAGTATTCCGACCACTTTAGGTTGTCTTATTCAAAAAATCCCTTAGCAACAAATAATGCGACTTTTTCTGGTCTTAAAGGACACTTTAGTCCCTTTTGGAGACTGACACGAAAGCACATATCGCTCTCCTCAACAAACCTTAAAAAAAGGTGTTACAAGGAAAAAGTCATGAAGATCCAATAATTAAGTTGGTAAGAAAAAAGAGGAGTCCAAAGTTAAGGTACGTTTCACTCACTGGGGATGTACGTGTGTGGGCATCATGAGGCTCGTGCAGCCCACTCACTTCCCTTGCAAGATGGGCCTAATGGCTTCACATGGGGCTAACAGCTACAGAGGTCGGGAGAACCACAGTGTACAGTGAGAGGAGCCGCGGCCAGGCGAGGCGCATTAATGTCGGATACGATATGTGAGCAGCTGCTGTGCGTCCACAGAGGTCGGGAGAACCACAGTGTACAGCGATAAGAGCCGCCTGCCGACGATGAGTGTGCGTGTATGTGTGACGACTGAACCTCGCCATCCCATTCACATACCTCTGAAATGACGGCGGTCTTTTTTTGAAGCCCTAAAATTGAGAGGGGTCTTGCACTCTTGTCTGCAGATGTGTCGTACGTTTGCGGTGCATGCGCTTGTCACTTCCTGAATCTCTCTACTACTCGGTGCCTGCAGCCCACAATCACATGCAAGTATCACAAGATTTCATCTTGTGCACGTGATCCTAGATTGCGGCCTAAACAAACCGGATGGTATTTTGGACAAAGCCCAGGTCCCGTGGTATAAGTATTATACAAATATTCATGCAAATTGTCAATGCAGTATCAGTAGTAGTATCAGTAATTGTTGGGTGAGACTTGGATTGCAGGTTGAAATGATCTCACAACAGGCACAATAACAGAAGCATCATAATAACCATAATAAGAACACACAAACTAAGCAAACTCTGAACCCGCAACGTCACTTCCTGTCCTTCACCAATCCACATTTACTGCGACACTCACCGGCACAAGTTTTATTTATGTCTTAAATGGCTTATTTGCTATGATTCTATCGACTTTTTGGGGTAATATGAACTTAAAGATGACTATACGTGAGATATTTGGTTTTCTATGCCATAACTACAAAACGAGTCTGTTTTCTAAGCAGGAATGCTACTTGACGGAAATTTACTTAACACAGTTGGGTCTGGAACTGCCAGTGACTGGCGACCAGTCCAGGGTGCACCCCGCCTCTCTCCCCAAGTCAGCTGGGATAGGCTCCCCGCGACCTGATAAGCGGCAAAGAAAATGGATAGATGGATGGAAAGGGTTAGAGAAGGGAAAGAGGCAGGAAGCTAAAGAGCGACGCCAAATAACGGTAACCCACACGGGAGTTGCAGTAGTTGAAGCGAGTAGTAAACATAGAAGAAATTGAAATACGTGGAGATGCAGGAGGGAACTAAGTAAGACATAAACGTTCAGAGTTTTTGGAATTCATTCAATTAAATTGTTAATAAAATTATTATTTTATTTCAGTGCATTGTATTATTATATTATATCATATATTTTGTTTATTACTATGAACATTTCAGCTTGACTTTTTTTCCATCCCTTTTGAGCGGCACAAAGTTTTTCTCATTTTTTTGATTTCATTTTATTTCTGCAGGCCACTAAACGCAATAAAAAGTGTTTTTTTCACACATGATTAAAAATCCAAGTAACAAAGAATGAATACAGAGTTTTCCTCTCAAACACAACAATCATAGTAATTTCAAATAAGTTCAATAAATAAAAAGAAACATGATCACTTAGACTTATTTACCCCCCCTTGTCCTTACGCGTACATCACCATCACCTCCCTTCCATCTCTAACATGTACATACATACGGTGATACGCTTCCTTTAAATCCCTGTGCAGTCGCACATGTAATATAACCATTTAAGCAGAAAATACACAAAATAACAAATGTAAAAAACAAAAAAAAACACCCATACACTAGTGCAGTCGAGCTGCAGACATACAAACCCCTTTGACACACACTTGAGCACGCGTTTCTTGGTCTGGCAATTTGGACAGCTTGGAAGTGCGACACTGCAGGTCTTGCAACTTGCATGTTTTAGTCTTTCCTCTTTGACAGTCGCAGCAGTTCAAGCACAAACGCTAATTCATGGCTAATAAGACATGCCTTTATTAGTCCCACACGGGGAAATTCCCTATACAAGGGGAAATTCTATACAGTCATGACACTAACAAATTCCCTCGTGAGCCTTTCCTGCCATCTCGTTGAGCGCTGTGTGTGTCCTCGCTCACCTTACCAAGGTGACGCACGCCCCCCAAATCGGCTACGCCTGCCCGTAACCCAAATTTTAGCTCGCAGCTGAGATTGACTTAAATCAATCAGGATCAAACTTTGTTTTATGAGTTATTAGATTGAGCGTTTTTTTTCTGCCTTGTGTCTTGGGCCAATACAACCAAGCCATGAGCCGCACTTTGGACACCCAGACCGAGTAGCACTCCCAAAACACACACTCCTGATCAAAATAAAAAAACATTGCAAGAATGTACATTTTGCATGGTTGGATGTTAAAGGCGCTTCAAAAAGAGGAAATGGGAGTGAGACAAAATATTTTTAAGTCAGCAATTTATTGCCAGTAAAGTGAAATAGGATGCTCACCTGCAGATGAAAACTTTAAGACCACAGATTGTTAAAAAACGTAAAAAGTGTAGATAACCGTTGCAAGGAATCTCATCAACAGTACATATTAGTCTTATGTCAATCAATGACTCAAGTTTTTTGTGTGATGATCACATATTTTGATCTATCTGGATTGATTCCCAACTTCAGTCTAACACGGGTCTGTTGGACAAATAAAAATCCAACTGGTCAGCCCAATTAATTGAAATTCAGCAGAAAAAGTTTGGACGTCCCTAATAATTTTGAAGAATTTCCTTTATGAATCATTAGTTGTTTGGATCAGCAAATTCAGTTGAATATATAATGTAGCAGACAAACACGGTGATATTTGAAAAGTGAAATGAAGGTTTTATTTTTTATTTATTATTATTATTGTTTAATCAAAATTAGGAAGTTGCATACATTTGGGCACCCCAAGAGAAAAATTATTTCGTAGATCCTCTTTATGCGGAAATAACAGCCTCTAAACGCTTCCACTGAGGGTCTGGATTCTAGCTGACGGTATCTTTGACCATTCCTCTTCACAGAACCGTCAGGTTTGGTGGTTTCCGAGCACGGACGGCCCGCTTAAAATCACACCACAGATTTTCAATAATATTCATGTCTGCGGACTGAGATTGCATTCCGGAATGTTGTTCATGTTCCTCTGCATATATATGGACTTTATAGAATTTGAGCAGTGTTTAGGGTTATTGTCTTGTTGACGTATCCAGCCCCGGGGAAACTTCAACTTTGTCACTGATTCTTGAACCTTGTTGGCAAGAATCTGCCGTCACCGACCGCAACCCATGCCACCTTCAATTTGAGCAAGATCGCCAGAACCTGTACTGGCCATGCAGTTCCACAGCATGATGGAGACACCACCAAATTTGACTGTGGAAAGTGTTGTGTTTGTCCTTGAATGCTGTGTTCTTCATCCGCCATGCATACCGCCCCTTGTTACGTCCAAAGAACTCAATTTTTTTGTTCACAGCACATTGTTGAAGCTGGCTTGTCCAAATGTGCTTTAGCATACCTCAAGCCACTTTGTTTGTGGCATGTGTCCCTTGGGCAAAGTGCCTTGAATAGTTGACTGATGCACAGTGACACCATCTGCAGCAAGATCATGTTGTAGTTCTTTGGAGCTGGTCTGTGGGTGGAGTTTGAATATTCTTACCATCCTTCACCTCGGCTTGTCTGAGATTTTTCTTGGCCTGCCACTCTGGGCCTTCACCAGAACTGTGCTTGTGGCTTTCATTATCCTCATAGTGGAAACTGACAACTGGATTCTCTGAGCTAGCTTTTTGTATCCTTCCCCCAAATCATGTTGTTGAACAATTTATGTTTTCAGGTCATTTGAGAGTTGTTTAGAGGCTCTCGTGTTGCCACACTTCAAAGAGGAAGACAACTTGCAATTGGGCACCTTAAATACCCTTTCTCATGATTGGCACGACCTATGTATGTAGGTCCAGGGTCAATGAGCTTACCAAACTAATTTTGTGTTCCAGTAATTAGTGCCAAATGTATTCAAATCAATAAAACAACAAGGGTGTCCAAATGTATGCACCTGCTAAATTTTGTTTAAACAATTATTGCACACTGTTCTGTAAATCCTAAAAACTTAATTTCACATCTCAAATATCACCATGTTTGTCTGCTATGGGATATATTTAATGAATGAATGAATATTTGAAATTGATGATCCAAACAACGAATGATTTATAAAGGGAAATCGTGAAAATGATCAAAGGTGCCCAATCTTTTTCATACCTCTGTACATCATCCGCATACAGATGAATTTAGCTGTTTCTGATACTGTCATAAAATTATCAAGGGAAAAAACAGTGGTCCTAAAACAGACCAGTGTGGCACCCCACTATAAACATTCGGATGATTTCAAATGATCGGAAATCATCCGCTGCCACAGCTCTACCAGATAAAAAATTGTATTCTATTTACAGGACGTGCCATCGAAGCCAATATTATACAGACGCCCCAGAAGTACAGCATGGTCAACTGTGTCTAAGGCTTTAGAAAGATCAATAAAAAGGGTAGCACAGTCAGGTTTGTTGTTGAATGTCATTCAGAGCCTTATTGGTCCAGGTCTAAGACTGGGAGATATTTAGGATATTAGGTTTTCATCTGAACAGTATCAGGAAAGGCACCAAGAAAGCAGACTGCCCTCAATACTTCACAGTTGGGAATGTTAATAATGATAATATGAGGGACGTAGCTGAGAAGTTTAATAACTACTTTGTAAATATTGGACCAAAACTGGAAGAGGAGATCCCAAAATTCTGGTCAGTGGAGGAAGGGAAGGAGACTATATGTTATTTCGGGCCGCACGGTGGCTGAGTGAGTAGCATGTTAGCCTCACAGTCAGGAGGTTCAGGGTTCGAATCTCCGTTGGCATCTCTTTGTGGAATTTCCATGTTCTCCCCGTGCGTGTGTGGGTTTTCTCCGGGTACTCCGCTTTCCTCCCACATTCCAAAAACATGCATGTTAGCTTCATTGGCGACCCTAAATTGTGAATGAATGAATGTGAGTGTGAATGTTTGATTGTCTGCCCCACGATTGACTGGCGACCAGTCCAGGGTGTACCCCGCCTCCCGCCCAAAGTCAGCTGGGATAGGCTCCAGCATACCCGCGACCCAAATGAGGATAAGCGGTATAGAAAATGGATGGATGGATGGTTTTCATCTGATCACTTATGATCCATTCTAATATTTTCACCAAGAAGGATAGTTTTGGAATCGGTCGATAGTCATTTTGTTTATTTGTCGGACTTTTATGACGAGGAGTTACATAAGCTGGTTTTATCGAGCAGGAACGTACCCGGTTGAAAGAGTCTAAAGAGGAAAAACCAGTGTTCTGTGTTTGCTGACATGAATGTAGACTTGTTTATTGGTACATTCTGTTCCATCTAGTGGAAGATATGACGTAGAAGTGTTTTTAAATGGTTTACTTTTTATGTCACATAGTTCCTTTTGATCAAAAATGGAGACAGTGTCTTGGGATCTTTTGATAATGCAACACAGTAAGAGGAATTGGCTTCATAGATTCCAACAAGACACTTAGGCCAAAAACAACGGAAAACTGTCAATCGTCACTCGGTCCAGAGTGGGCTTGTTCCAGGCAAGGTCTCTATTGCACAACATTGCAGCAATGTCGGAACGAGAACCAGGGATTATTTACATCATAGGCGAAACATTCTTGCAACCACCATGCTTCACTGTCCTCACTGTGTACTGTTGCTTGAATCCAGAGTGTGGGGGTCGTCTCGCAAACCGTCTGCAGCCATGGGACCCAAAAAGAACAAGTTTACTCTCATCAGTCCACAAAATCAATAGAGGATGACAGCAAGATTTCTGGCTGTATTGTGGGGGAGAGTGATCATCTAGGGAAGTAATATCATTTGCAATTTTTGCAATCTCTGAGGTGCTGGGAACCAAGCACTACCATTTTACTTTTTGACGTTTAATAGTAAAAAGTTTGAGGTCATCCAGCTCTTGATGCCCGGAGCTTGGTTAGCTTTCATTGATAAGTACATTCATTCATTCATTTTCTACATTTGCTTTCTAATGACATTAGCTGGGGGGGGCATACATCTAAGGGCTGAACAGTATTGGTCCTAGCACAGTAGTACCTTTGAACAAGTGATGGGGAAGGGATGGAATCTAACTCGCAAATCTGTTTAAGTGTGTGTCAGTCATCACCGTTTCCTCTGTTGGAGGGATGTACAGCATCATTTTATGGGGGGGAGGTGGTTTATTTGATTTTATTTTATTGTAAAGGATTCTCCTTTACAAGGGCGATCTGGCCAAGAGGTCAGCAGCACAGGTCATAGTAAATGCAAAATTCAAGAAAATTGGTGTCCAATAGTGGAACACAGACAGGTGGAATCTGTCAATGACACAATTAATAATCATAATTGCAATTAAAGCCAATTAGAAAGAAACTTGGATCTGTAACATGTAGAGATGTAATTATCTTTTGGGTAAATGATTCGATACGCACCTAGATACACGAAGAAACGATTTTAAAAGGCTATACTTCTAAAACAGAACAATGCCATACGATTCAACAGTTTGATGTCGATATTAATCTTACATTATGAGATAAAGAAGCCAATTGTACAAAAGCAACGGCGCTACCACGAAGCACTTCCGTGGTAGAGATTGACCCAATGTATGGCGGCCAGAACTGTTTTACTGTTCGAGCTCTAGTGATAAATTCACAGCTGAGGGACTATTCCAGTCCCCGTGCACATAATGAAACACTTTGTACGGAAACAGGAACTGGTCTGTGGAAAAAAACTGATTACTTTAAAAGTGCTCAATTCCCTGAAGTACCGAACTCGCTCAGCGTATTGCACTTCATGTATTTTAAGGGGTATTCTGTACTACTGGATGTGATTCCAACATGTGCAGCCCAGACTTTCAGTATAAATCGCCATGTAAAGCATAAAAATGTAAACTCAGCAGTTTTTTTCAGTGAAAAACATTCCTGTATTCATCATCATTTACTCTGTGCATGTTTATCTGGTACGTAGAGGGCGATTCTTGTCCACTATCTGTAGTACAATTTCCCCGTGCTGGAGGAAGAGGGATGCCCCAAAGGGGAATATGCCACTTTCTGGGGGGTGTATTTTTACACACAAGTGGTGGTTTCTCTTCGAGAAATCTTCCATCTTCTCCCTTTCCTAGTCCAAGAGGTGGTGGAAACCAACAGGAAGTTGTCTACTGGATGCCCTTCCTGATGCAAGCTTCAGCCTTTATCCAGGCTTGGGGCCGACACCACAAAGTACGCTGGTGTGCAGAAGAACAAACAAAACAACAAAACTGTAAGCGCACGGTGCTGTTTAGTTATCTAACACTCCGAGGGAAACGATCTTTATCCTTAATAATGTGGTGAAAGTGGACATTGAACACCAAAGCTGCTCTTTCTCCTCTCTGAGCTATGATATGCTTTTCTTTTCCATGGCGTGTTTCCAGCACAAGCGCCTGCTTTACACTTGGGAAACATAATGAAGTGCAAAGAGTCCATTAATAAGCCATGTTATCCACTTTGTAAAGCTGCAAAAGAAAAAGTTTGTGGAAACCATAAAAGACCAAAACTCAGCACGCACAAAGCCCGAGGAAGCAAACATCTTCCTGCAAAATCTAAAGTAGAATATTTGTGACGTGGCTTCACCATTTTTCTTGAGTTGCGTGATAAAATGAAATGGCCAGATGCTCTGAAAATGTTCCTATCTTATTTATGACATCCATAAGTTTCTCAGCACTATACTCCTCCAGACCATCAGTCATCTCAGTCACCTCACCGTGTTCCTTCTCATCATACTTATGGCGATTTGGACATCTGATTCCAGAGGTTTGAGGCCTTCAGCTGCTTCTGAAATCATGAAACCGTATCTCCGAACCAGCAGTTCAGGGTTTTCATGCCTCCATCTTTTGATTGAATGCACCCTGAGCTTGAATAGATTTCATCAAACCTCCTGTAAACACCACGTCGTTGCCAAATTATTTTGCTACACTGACCAGCCAGCAATTTGGTTGTCTAACTCTCTGCATTCCTGCTCATGTACAGTACATCCCATCACTGACAAGAACCCACTTCTAACCCCGCCTTCTCTCTTTGGACTCCGTCTCTTCCCGTTCATCTGCCACTCCTTCAAAACCACTTTGAGAAGGAAACCTAGTCCAGCTTTCGTATAATTTCTTGCTCTTTTTGAAGATTGGTGAGAAAAACATTGATGCTGGGAAATCCAACATCTGAAAGCTCTCAAAGAGAATCGGATCTTAAACAAGACCCAGTAAAGGCAAAATTATACGGACAAAACTGCAAATCTGGCACTGGGCTTCGCTTTGCTTATCTATGGGTCTTCTGCTAAACACAAACGTCATTTTCAATTCTTTATTAACACAAATTAGGCTGAACAAAACAAATACATTGTGTGCTCAGATGCAGCTGTGGGCACCCCCATGTAGTCATCATAAGACATTTTCACATGACTCGACTACAAAATCGATAATGGACTCATTGACTAGTCCAAAACACCTGTACTTCAGCCCACGGATATGTTTCACAGAATCTGTTGTTCCTTTGGGATTCCTTGAGCGATGCCCAGGGCTTTTCCAAGTATACAACCTTCTGGAAAGCTGCATATGTTGCATAACCGGATGTTGACACTTCCATTACACAAGCGGTGATGGTGTTTTTATAGTTTTATATGTAGTATGTTTTCTGTTTTTGGTCACTATTGGCCTCGGCTTGGCTCAGACTAATGACTATTACATTTGAAAGGTGAATAGTTGATGCGGTCCAGCCTCACCCAGACTCCGCCTCCAGGCTTCATCTACAGCAAGATGTGCAACATAGACACCAAGGAAAACATTAAGGAGTAGTGCCGTGGTCTTTTGGCTAATTATGTACATTAGGCTTACGTTCAGTTTTATGGAAGAACATTTGGAAGGAAGGCAGCTGCCCGCTGTTGATTTGATGCTTTATTTCCTCCCTTGATTGCTTTTTGGAATGGCCTTTACTGCAAGGCTTTTTCGATTGCTTCTTGTGAGAACGTAGCGTCAGTTGGTCGGATTTCAGATGGATTCTCAGGTGCCGTTCACTAGTCGTGGCCCGTTTATGAGTGGGGACAAAACGCTTAAACGCCGTCGTTCTCACGCTATCTGTGGCCTAACGGGGGCCACACTTGTTTGCATCTTAGATGTGGAGTGTTTTTATGTTAATACAGGACGCCCATTAAGAGGATAACCAAGAGAAAAATAATTCAAGTGTTTTCTTAACTGAAAAACACTTGCGTTTGGACTTCTTATTTGTGTATAAAGTACCTCCCCCTTAGGATGCAGCAGTACTGCAATGACATTTCACTGTACTCTACTGTACTGACTGATTAGCAAGAACCACGACGTCAGACATTACGCACGGCGTAGAAAGAAATGTTTGGGCAACAATATATGCCCCATTTG
>QODF01000220.1:481584-492223 GCA_024372805.1 Oostethus manadensis
GTGAACAAAGCCTGTGTACAAATGTCAAAGCAGTCATCAAACATCTGTATTTAGTTGAAGACAATAAAAAGTTGATGTCCTCCTGAGCACAGATAAAAGCAGTTACTCATCCGTCTTTTTCTACACCTGACAATGACGCTTTACTCAACTCGCTCCTCAGTTTCTGCTTTCTGGCATTTGAAGCGCTGATGTTTTCATGGTTCTCCGGGCCTCATGGGTCGTGTTTTGCGTTTGCGGCTTTCTGCTTCCATTGTCTATTTTCGCTCTAGTTTCATGTTGACCCTCGAGATATCAGTCCGTATGGAAGTTGACCAAATAGGATATCATTCAAAAGTTATACAATATCCTCATCCACAATGGCGGTGACAGGCCAAAGAAAAGCATAGTCGTGTCTCAGGTTGTGTTGCAGCTCCACTGCTAGCAGCACTCATGCAGCCTGATTGATACTGTGTGCTAAATGACAGCTGACCTTGTCACGTGATGCTGGGACTAATTAGTGAGATGTACTATTCATTTGTTGACTGACTATGTGGGAAAGCCCCCGATTTTGCATGCCCAAGTACATTTATGCTTTAAGGAAGGATGCATCCTTGTCACACGGTGAGTCCTTGAACACACCGTGTGTGACTTACTGTATGTGTATGACTTCCATTCGCCTCGTCCTTGTTCACAGAGGAACCGAGGAGAGCTGTGTGCTGCTTTTCGCTCAGTCCCACGCTATGCGTGTTGGTATGTCCATTTGCTTCATTTTTGAACTGCGTATTGAATTCAGAACGTCGGGTGCCTTTCTTTTCATAATGATTACGTTAGCGTGTTGGAACGGTAGTTACACCGTAGGGATTATTTCCATGCCGCAGACCAAAGCACAGCAAAAGACCACCACATTGTTACCACTTCAATGCTCAGTACACATACAAATACAAATAAATCCCCAAACAGAAGACAAAAGGAACCCTCCCGTTTGAAATGTGTATTTGACGGTGCAAAAATGATCAAGGAAGACTCACGGGAAATCGTCTTTTCAGTAAATGACGCGAGGGCAGGAAGTCACGTCAGGATTCAGAGTTGAGTTTCAGCTCAACGCTAGCTTGTGTTATTATTATGATGATGACTATTATTTGAATTATTAAGCTATTATTGTGCCTGTTGCTAGAAAATAATCATAAAAGAACAAATGCCTGTCATCTGTGGGTTACGAGTGAGACCTAGTGGCCAGTGCACACTTAACGTGTATTTGTCATTATTTAGATCATTTTTACGCTCGAAAATGCCTAATTTAGACCAAGAATACGTAACATTTGCTTAAATATGCATTTCTTTTTACTGATAATAGGCCGTAGCCAACCACAAAAAAGCAATCATTTCTTAATTGACCTTCTTTTTTTCCTTTAAGCTTGTCCATTCAGAGGTCGCCACAACGAATCAATTGCCTCCATCTAACTCTGTCTTCTCTTGTGCCAACTACCTTCATGTCCTCTTTCACTACATCCATAAACCTCCTCTTTGGTCTTCCTCTAGGCCTCCTGCCTGGCAATTCAAAACTCAGCATCCTTCTACCAACATATTCACTATCTCTCCTCTGGACATGTCCCAACCATCTCAGTCTGGCCTCTCTGACTTTATCTCCAAAACCTCTAACATGTGCTGTCCCTCTGATGTGCTCATTCCTGATCCTGTCCATCCTGGTCACACCCAAAGAGAACCTCAGCATCTTCATCTCTGCTACCTCCAGCTCTGCCTCCTGTCTTTTCCTTAGCGGCACTGTCTCTAAACCAAACAACATCGCTGGTCTCACCACAGTTTTGTACACCTTTCCTTTCATTTTAGCTGAAACTCTTCTATCACACATCACACCAGACACTTTTCTCCACCCATTCCAGCTTCTTCACCTCTTTTTCCACACTCTCCATTGCTCTGGACTGTTGACCCTAAGTACTTAAAATCCTCCCCCTTCTTTATCTCTTCTCCCTGTAACCTCACTCTTCCACTTGGGTCCCTCTCGTTCACAGATCATTTCTTAAATGATAATAAAAGAATAAAAAGAAGTAGCAAGAGGGACGACTGTAAACATATTTTAGGGTTTTTAGTTTTTCTTTCAAAGACAGTGTAGCTTTGAGCCTGGTTGTCAGGCAAGGGCTACTAGAGGCTTCCCCCTGGCAGTAGTGCGGGGGCATCGTGGCTAGCTGTAAGCAAAGGCGTCTCTCCGGGACACATGAACACGATCCACACCGCATGCCGGCTCCTTCCACCGACCACTTAGGATCATATCTTACCTAGGGCTGTCAGAAGCTGTAACTCACTTTTTTCCGCAAAGTTTGTATTGCAACACCATGTAGTGTACCACATGAAACACGTCTCCCGTCATCCAACCCCAAGCGTATGATGCGTCTATGTGTGCTCAAAATGAACAGAAAGACAAAGAAAAACAATAGTAGTATTTTCCTATCACTCACTAGCGTAACCCACCGCAGAAGTACAGTTTGCTGCGTTTTAGTATGCTGAAAAATCCCAGGAAATACGTCGACACTTAAAACATGTCAATTCTACTGAAATGACGAGGTGTCTTTGAATGCAACCACCCGTTGAGCAGAAAAGTGTGACCTGTTGTTCTACCTGACAGAGACTGCTTTTAGGTTCAGACAGTTCATTTTCACACATGTGACTGACATTTCCGTTCCTTCGGAGCTGTTAATACAAACACACACAGTACGTACAGTATAAGCCTGTCCAATCCAATCCAATGTTTCTCTTCATGAAATACAGTAAAAATGGCATACTGTCTCTCTGACATACAGTAGTTGCACATGGTGATTCAAACTGGGATTACTTTGAGGAAACATTTGATTTGATACATTTTTATTAACTTATGTTCACCTCTCAGCAAGTTTTGAGGTCCGAATGTAAAAAAGTTGACTGAAACTGCACACAGAGCGCCGCCATCTTGCACTGACGTCGCGTCATTACTTAGTCCATGTACAGTATGCTGTGTTATTGCTGTCATATTACTATTGCAAGAACTATCCCATATTATTACCGACTTAGGGGGAATGAAGGGTTTTCCCATGACTTGGTAGGGATTGCAGGTATGCTGCAGACCCGCTGTAATCAAATCCAGGGAGTTTGTTTTGTGAACAGTGAATGTCGCAGATATTGCCAAAATAAGAAAAATGAATCACACACAGTCAGGGTTGAAAACACTGACGCAGAAATGTTATTGTCTTGCAGATCTCAACTTAATAAATACCTTCTGCTTTGCCCAAATGCTTCTCCAGACATGGGTGTCCCACTCAAGGGAACCGGAGCAGTGCTGTGGGGGCAAGCTCAAGTCCCACTTTATATACCATATATTCGATCTGCAGTATAAGGCTCTATTTGACCCGGCAAGTTGGGATGTTGCCCTACATTGGTCAAGTTGCACAGTTTTTTACAGACTCAGCTCTAGATTTAGTTGAAGGAGATGGGAGGGGCCAAGGGGATTCAACATGTACAATTGCAGAATGACAGTCTCATCGAAAAGATCCTAAGATCCTTGGGGTCCATGGTGATGTCATAAACCTTATGGAGGAAAATAGAGCACTGAGCAAAGAAACTAAAGCTCTAAAAGAAGAAATTGAGATGTTGCAAGATAAAAATGTTGCGTTGTGTGCTGCTCTTATAGAGGTTCAAAACCCGATGGTAGATAATAAAGCACTACACACTGATATCAAGGCTTTGCAGGATAACATAAAGCCACTGTTGGAAGAAAATGCTGCTCTCAAGGAAGCTAAAAACCATATGGAAGAAAACAGAGCATTATGAAGGATGTTAGAGTTCTGCAGAATGATATCGAGACATTATTGGAAGACAATGCTGCCCTCAAGGAGGTTAAAAACCCCAAGGAAGTAAATCATGCATTACGCAATGACATCAATGCTCTACAGGATGATATCAGGACACTATTGAAGGATAATGCCGCCTGGCGCACCGCTCTGGAGGAAGAGAAAGAAGCAAAGGATAACATCACTGAGCAAATGGAAACTATAATGGAGGAGATCAGAATTCACGAATGAATGATGTGATCCTCACAGGGCTCAGAATTACACCCAGGTCAAAAGATAGGGAAGCTCATAACAGAGGAGAAGCAGATGGAATGGATGTTCCTTCAGCAAAGCAACAGATTGTCAGCTTCCTACAATCAAAGGAGGTGGAGGTAGATATCAACACCATTGATACTTGCTTCCCACTGTATGGCAGAAACAACACCACACCTTCATCATCAAGTTCACCAACAGGGAATTCAAAACTGCACTGCTGAAACAGAAGAAGAACTTGAAAAGCACAAACGTCTACCTAAATGAGCATCTGACAAAACGCAACGCTGACATCGCCAGGAAAGCACGAGACTTGAGGAAGCAGGGAAAGATACAAAGTACTTGGAGCACCAATGGAAAAATATGCATCAAGCTACATGGAGGTCCAGGAGAAGCAGAAGTGCTGGTTGTCAAAGATACCAACGATCTGGATGCATACTAAACATCATTTAATCATGACAACAAGGATAAAAGAGGATACAACGAACAAAACTGTAAGATTACATTCAATAATAAGAACATTGATATCAACGTTGAAAGGGCAGGCTCAAAAAAGTATTAAAATCAGGAACTCATGTACTTCCGTTTAATACACGCACAGTACAACACCAAGACAGCAAGATGTGACCCGGAAATCAACAGGGGTAGAGGGAAGGAAAGAGGAGGAAAAAAATGATATATGCATGTATGTGTATGTATATAATATATATGTGTATGTATGTAATATATACGTGTATGTATATAATATATATGTGCATGTATATAATATATATGTGTATGTATATAATATATATGTGTATGTATGTAATATATACGTGTATGTATGTAATATATACGTGTATGTATGTAATATATACGTGTATGTATGTAATATATACGTGAATGTATGTAATATATACGTGTATGTGTGTAATATATACGTGTATGTGTGTAATATATATGTGCATGTATGTAATATATATGTGTATGTATGTAATATATATGTGTATGTATATAATATATATGTGAATGTATGTAATATATATGTGTATGTATGTAATATATACGTGCATGTATGTAATATATACGTGCATGTATGTAATATATACGTGTATGTATGTAATATATACATGTATGTATGTAATATATATGTGTATGCATGTAATATATACGTCTATGTATGTAATATATACGTGTATGCATGTAATATATACGTGTATGTATGTAATATATACGTGTATGTATGTCATATATACGTGTATGTATATAATATATACGTGTATGTATATAATATATATGTGTATGTATGTAATATATATGTGTATGTATGTAATATATACGTGTATGTATATAATATATATGTGTATGTATGTAATATATATGTGTATGTATATAATATATACGTGTATGTATATAATATATACGTGTATGTATGTAATATATACGTGTATGTATGTAATATATATACGTGTATGTATGTAATATATACGTGTATGTATATAATATATATGNGCCAGGAAAGCACGAGACTTGAGGAAGCAGGGAAAGATACAAAGTACTTGGAGCACCAACGGAAGAGTATTCATCAAGCTACATGGAGGTCCAGGAGAAGCAGAAGTGCTGGTTGTCAAAGATACCAACGATCTGGATGCATACTAAACATCATACAATCATGACAACAAGGATAAAAGAGGATACAACGAACAAAACTGTAAGAGGGATTACATTCAATAATAAGAACATTGATATCAACGTTGAAAGGGCACGCTCAAAAAAGTATTAAAATCAGGAACTCATGTACTTCCGTTTAATACACTCACAGTACAACACCAAGACAGCAAGATGTGACCCGGAAATCAACACGGGAAGAGGGAAGGAGAGAGGAGGGAAAAAATGATATATGCATGTATGTGTATGTATATAATATATATGTGTATGTATGTACTATATACGTGTATGTATATAATATATATGTGTATGTATGTAATATATACGTGTATGTATGTAATATATACGTGTATGCATGTAATATATATGTGTATGTATGTAATATATATATGTGTATGTATATAATATATATGTATATGTATGTAATATATATGTACCGGGTATATAATATATATATGAATGTATGTGTGTATGCATGTAAATGTCATTTGGCAGATTGGCACACACGTCACCAAAACCCCACAGGCCGGTGTACACAATGTCAGGCACATTTGAATGCATTTCGTAATCACAACAACCTCCGTTTATAGTAAGTATCTGAATCAGAACATACATTTGGATCTATATTGCCTGTATCTATACCGCCCCCTCCTCCTCGTCCTACTCCTCACCGGGGGCCAGTGGATCTGATAGGGATGTGGTTAATTGTAAAGAAACGGTTAATCAAACGTACTGACATCTTTGACTGTGTAACCGAGAATTGCAAAAATGATAACAATGAATTGGGTAATAGAAGTTCATCTCTCGGCCAAACACAAGAGACAAGGGCCAGACCACGAGCTTGGCAATGCGGCTTTTACAAACAGTTCATTCGGATTTCATCCTCGTTATGCATAGATTTTCTTTATTCATATATACATATTATATTACATATTCATATTACAAATAAGGTTACCAAATACGAGTGTTGAAAAAATGCTGGTGACCACAGTGTGCCTCGGTTCAATTCTCAGTTCAATATGGAATTTTGGACAGCCCTGGTCTAGAGGGCTCTGATAATGTTAAAAACTCTACTTGGAAGGTCATAAACAGGTTTTCTATGCTCTAACTATATGAAAAGATGTATTTATTTATTTTTATGAAAAAGGAACCCTGTTTCATGGGGATTCACTTATGGGCATCAGGCCATTTACATTTATTGTTTTGTATTTCTTTGCTCTTTTATGTCACATGTTCCTATTGTTCATCTTTTCTGACAGCACAGGAAACAGTTTCATAACAACACATGAAGTCATCAAGAGTTTTCTGCATAACATCTCCGGTTGCTGTACTTTATTGCTTACAACCCCTAAAGTTGCTCATTTCATTGTTTTTCCGACAGCTTCTTTTCAAACAAATGTGGAATATCAACACGCGTTGTCCACAAACGCAGTAGGAAGACGGACACTAAAGTTCATGAGCTGTGTGCGCACACGGCGTCAGTACACAGGACTGTTAAGATAAAGTAGAATTACGGGGAAAAAGTTGTAATATTGGGGGAGAAATATGAGTTCTACAAGATGAGATAACATGTTTCAGATGGTTTGCTGAAACAAGCAGCATAATTCCATTTCAGCTTTGTTTTTGGAACATTACAACTTCATTCATCTACTACCACACGTGGACCAAGCCTCAGCTCGGCTTCCCAAGGACCTATACATCATATATAGTATACATCAAACTAATATCTTTTTGGCCTGTCTAAAAAAAGTCATTTTTAACATCATTGAGAGTTCTGTACACGCTCAAGTTGAAATATTGATTTTAGGCCAAATGGTGCTCATTTTTTAATTGCTTCTTTTGATTGAAAGTGGAACATCTGCATGTGTTTGAGGGCCCACAGACACATATCCACACGTTGGATGTTTGTATGAGCTGTGCCTTCAAAGCCGCTGTGGCCCAAGCATCCATCCATCCATCCATCCATTTTCCTCCGCTTATCCGGGTCCGGGTCGCGGGGGCAGCACCTTCAGCAGGGAAGTCCAGACTTCCCGGTCCCCAGCGACCTCTTCCAGCTCCATCGGGAGGACACCAAGGCGTTCCCAGGCCAGCTGTGAGACATAGTCCCTCCAGCGTGTCCTAGGTCTTCCCGGGGGCCTTCTCCCGACCGGGCATGCCCGAAACACCTCACCGGGGAGGCGCCCGGGAGGCATCCGGACTAGATGCCCGAGCCACCTCAACTGGCTCCTCTCGATGTGAAGGAGCAGCGGCTCTACTCTGAGCTCCTCCCGGATGGCCGAGCTCCTCACCCTATCTCTTAGGGTGAGTCCAGCCACCCTACGAAGGAAACTCATTTCCGCCGCTTGTATCACATATTAAACTTTACAAGCTTGGGGTATACACGAGTGCATGAAACTGCATGAAAGTGGAGGTCATTGGATGAATGCTGGGCTTTGTCTCGTCCATCGGACGCTCAGTATCGCTGGGGGTCCATGGGGCAGTGGGCTGGCCCGGAAGCTCAGCTTCGGCATGATGATTGGATGATCTGTCTGAGGCGGAATGCCTTTTTGATTGACAGTGAAATGAGCGAATCAGTGATCTTGACGTGTAAACCTCCACCCTAGCATTTTCCAAGTTTTTTATTCCGCTGGTCTGAACTGATCCAGAGACTTTAGCGACACCAGCGACTTTGTTAAAAACAACTAGCATTGTGTTTGGCGGCTCTCTTCTGTCACTCTGCGGTTTCTTACCCCAACAAGCAACAGGGTCACAGGTTAAGTTCTTTAAAAAAAGGGAAGGTAGAATTGACATGTAAATAAATAAACAAAAGAATGATGGAGACAATCAAAAATGAGCTTCCCCTCCTTGAATGACCAGCAGCCGCAACTGATTCCGACCATAAGGGGATCATACTCCTCCGCCTCCCTGGGAAGGTCTATTCCAGGGTGCTGGAGAGAAGGCTAAGGTCGTTAGTTAAACCTCTGCTATCAAAGGTGCAAAGTGATCTACGTCACGAGCTTTGGTTCTCTGCTGCCAACACTGGTGGCGGAAATGAAGTGTAGGGTACACAAAAAGAAAGAAAGAAGCCAACTTCAAGCATCCCAGGTGACAACCTCACACGGACCCACAACACACAGCACACCATTCAACTCTTTGACTGTGTTGTATCAAAAAGGCTCAAGCAGTCCTTGTCATGACAAGATCGAGTTGCTTTTATCGGGTCGCAGATGCGCTGGCAGCGATAGGGCGAGGAATTCTTTGGTTCCGGCAGCCGTTGTTCATCACATTTAAAGAGGACACAGAACATCGTCAGAGACAGCACACATCCACAACACACACTTTTCCACCTGGCAGACGCTGCAGGAGCATCTCCGCAGGAAGGATGAGACTAAAAAACACCTTCTCTCTTCATGCCATCAGCCTTGAACAGAGGACATCCAACATTGCGCTTTGAAGCACACTGTGCAACATTTCATCCATTCTTTTTGCACCTGAATGTCCACACTGTGCGATACCTCTGCAACCTGTCTTGGTTTCACACCACTTGCTAAAACATCTGACCTTTTACCTTATTCTTCCATATGATACAAGCAGTCCTTTTTCCCTTGGTGTTGTATGGATCTACACCGTTCTCCAATCCAATGGTCTGTGGTCTGGAGAGCTAAAGGTCCATTTGTTCATCCAGGTCCTTGATCTTTGGCAGCAAGCCTTTGGTTTTGGCCCTCATTTGGTTTGATGTATTTTATGCCTTGAACACTTTCCATGCTCTTTTCATGATGTTAGCGTTGAAAGCTCATTCATGGAAACGTTTGCAACATTCAGCACCATTCCCTCTTTCAGCAGAATGGGCCGTTTTGCCGTGTTCTGCCGGTTGGGTGTGTGGTTATGCCAATTATGTGGAGTATTTGTTTTCAGTATCCTGCTTCAGCCATGACGTCCTGTTTTCCCAGGACCTGTCCTGTTTTCCTGGACCTGTCCTGTTTTCTCACCATGCCCTTGCCAGCCTAAAGTAATATCGTTGTTAGATTGTTGTGTTTGTTTTGCTAAAGCTGGATTTACTAATACAGTCGGCGCTCATTTATTGCCGTTAATTTGTTCCAGACCCGACTGCAATAAATGCATTTCGGCAAAATAGAATTCAATATTAATAAACACAATATTTTCTTAGTTTGAGCATTGACAACCAGTTTAAGACTTTGTAAAAACGGGTTTTTGCGGCCAAACGGGGGCCTTGGGGTTTGCATGCTGGTTTGCATGTTGCTGATTTTTGACTGACTGACTTTCTGATGCTGTACTTTTTCATTTGGCTTGGATCAATATCTCTGCTGATAGCATGGTGCGCTACCTGGACGCTACAGAGGTTGCACCAGTAGTCCAACTCCTCCATGTTTGCACATCAATACGTACCGTTGCAAGAAGGTTTTCCGTGTCTCCCAGCACAGTCTCAAGAGCATGGAGGAGATTCCAGGAGACAGATAGTTACTCCAGGAGATCTGGACAGGGTCATAAAAGGTCCGTAAACCCTCAGCAGTATCGGTATCTGCTCCTTTGTGCAAGGAGGAACCTGATGGGCACTGCCAGAGCCCTACAAAATGACCTCCAGCAGGCCACTGATGTTTTTTCTGACCAAACAGGTTCAGTGGGCTTTGTACTCACTGCCCAGTACCGTAGAGCTCGTTTGTAATTTGCCATAGATCACCAGAATTGCCAACTACACCACTGGCGCCCTGTGCTCCTCACCGATGAGAGCAAGTTCAACCTGAGCCCACACGACAGACGTGAAAGGGTCTGGAGATGCCATGGAGAACGTTATGCTGCCTGCAACATTATTCAGCATGACCGGTTTGGTGGTGGGTCAGTAATGGTCTGGGGAGGCATATCCCTGGAAGGACGCACAGACCTCTACAGGTTAGATAATGGCACCCTGACTGCTATTAGGTATC
>QODF01000220.1:494804-549804 GCA_024372805.1 Oostethus manadensis
TTCCACAAACCAAAGTACTATAAGCTTTTTGTGTTGTTCTTGCATATTTGTGTTTATTCCTAAGATCATATTTCTCCTCTCTTGTTGAGATCAATTGTACGACATTCTTTGGTAACTGGTTGTTGTTTGCTTTATGCAACATTGTAGAGGGTTGAAGGTTTACCAGATCAGCAAATGTTGATAATTATGATTTTTCAAACAGTAGTTATTGTATGTTCTCTATACGCCGCATTATGGATGATCCTGGTTTTGTAGTACATCAAGTGAGTGAAGTGTACTTTTGTAGTTATTTCCCCATATCTCCACACAATAAGTTAGATATGGTAACACCAGAGAACAATAGGAGAGTTTGGAGTAATTTTTGATCCAGGACAAATTGGATTTTGTTCAATATTGAAGTATTTCTTGCTACTTTATGTTGTATGTTTTTGATGTGAGGTTTCCAACTCATTCTGTCATCAATTATGACGCCCAAAAACTTATGTTCATTCACCCATTCTATTTCCTCACCATCAGTTTGTATTTTCTCACAAGTATCTCTTCTGCTTTTACCAAATATGATAGTTTTATTTAGATTCAAGGATAATCTGTTTTTATCAAACCATTTTTAGTGTCATCATTTCATCTGAAACTTTTCGTATTAGCTCTTGTGTGTTTTCTCCAGAGCAGAAAGCGGTGGTATCATCTGCATATAGTACTAGCTTTAGGTGTCACTTTGCAGATGTCGTTAATGTATAGGTTAAATAACTTTGGTCCCAAAATTGACCCTTGTGGTACGCCACATGATTTTGTCGTCTATTTTATGTTGTTGTTGTATTTTAGCTTGGCTGTGTATATTGTAAATCACCTTGCTAGTTCAATATACTTATACAGGGTTTAAAATAAATCACAACTTCCCCGCTTCTTTATTCAAGTCAGTAGATGCTCAGCCTCCGCCGTGGGGCTGTGGGGATGAAAGAGAAGGAAGTGGTGTCAGTTATCTGTGATAAGTAGATGATTGAGAACAAAAGATGAAGGTATTGTAGTGTATATTTAGTCAGTGAAATGTACACACAGCACTACATATATCACCATCTTTTTTGGGAGATTTTAGGTGAAGCTGAGCTTCCCTTGCAGTCTTAGAGCTGGATTGTACTGTACATATCTGTAATGTGGCCCAAATGTAATAATCTTTATTTTAGTTTCTTTTATTTATTTGATTAATACGTTCTACTATAAAGTAAAATAAATAAATAATAAATTAAGAATGATTTCAATTTTAATGTTGTATGTTACCGTTTGTATTATTTCCTGTCCGCATTACTTGGTACCTATATCCTATGTCCCTGGTTTGTTTGTTGGCGCTGTAGTTTTCACCATGGCCACAAGAGGCCGCCATTCACTCACAAAACAATCCATGTCCGGACGAGGCGCTCTATTTGTTACTAGACAATACTGTTTGTGCAATACTGTACACTTATATAAAGTGATGAATACCTTTTATGGTTTACATACTATGTTGATATGTCTAATAAATATAATATTTAAGTAAAATCAACATTTCATGTCTTGTTTTTTTTAAAATCAAAATCAAAGCAGTATAAAATATTGTAGAGCCCCTTTTTTCATTCCTGCCTGAAGTCTATTTTCAATCTAAATTATAGTACATAATATAATGTTTACATGTTGGTACTGATCCAATAGCGGTCCAGCAATAAAGATATTGATACTTTTTACTTACACATTTTGAAGATCATTGCATGGTTTTGTGATTTTTGTCTTTAATTTGTCGATCATGTATATCATCTCTCTGAAACAAATGTTTACTTACACACGTGAACAACATACGACTACAATAACAACCAATAAAATCGACCGCATCACTTTAGTATCAGCAAGTTACCGATACTAAGCTGGTATCGATTATGTCGACATTCAGATTGATCCGCCCACCTGAAATATTGCATGTACCCTAATTTTTCCAGGGCTTTAACTACAGATGAATACAAATAATATCAGCCAAAGCCTGCATGTGGAAGTACAAAACAACACATGGAAACAAAGTTCAAGGGTAAATGCGGACGTCTAGTCACCGATGTGGCCCCTGGAAAACTATTCAACCAGGAGCCCCACATTCCTTCAATTCCTGTGGTGTGATGTCACAGCAGATGACCCCCCCCCCGTCCCCCCCGTAGACGGTGATGCTGCTGCCTTCATGGGACTCAATAAACCGGGGACATTAGATAGGTCCCAATTTGGCTGAGTAATGCAGATGTTTTCCCAGTTGTACTGGTTGCACTAGCTTTACAAACAGCAGGACAACTCCCAGAACATCATTTCACACATTCGGGCCCTGTCCTGTGACTTGGCTTTCTAAAGGTAAAAGTTTAATTTTGGACCAAATGCACACCCGCGCTCCTCTATTGCAATATGTCCTACTGGCCGTGAATGCAGCGTACCCTCCCTCCTCCCGCCCCTCGCGTGCTGAACGCCCCCGCCGGGCTAGCAGGGGCTCGTCCACTTCCTAGCATAGCCGGGAAGCAGAGCAGCTCGCGTTTCCGTGCGTTTGCCCACTCCCGGGTGTCATTTCTCACTCTTTCACGGCGTCGGACTCCACGTCGAACTTGCTGAAAGCTCGCTTTCGTCTGCGACCACCCCTCCCGTGATTCCCGGTGCCAGATCTCGCATTCCAGGGGCAGACCCTATCCGAGTTCGGTGGAGATGATGTATTTTGTCTGAGGAAAGGAGAGCGGGCGGGCGACGCCGCTCCGGAACGCTGGGGCACGTAGCGGGGTGAGTTTTGCTGTATGTGGGTATTTCCTGGAGGAAGTAGCTGGAAAAAGTTGTGTGGGCTGAGGATGCCAAACATTGTCACGCCTTGTCCCACCCCCTCCTTCACAATACCCTTCCTGCAGCACGTGTAACAAGAGTCCTACATCCTACGTTCACTGTGACAATGCATGGGGGCCGTCTATTACTTGGCTGGGTTTCATTGTCAGCCGAAAAATGACACCTTTCAAACGTTGCTAGACCTTTAGGGGTGCTACACTCCGTCTTGACTCTAGAACCTTCACACCTTTGGAGTATACATGCACAAACAGACACTGGATTCCAATACATGCATTGATGACACACGTGTCTTCTGTACCCCCATTCCTGATAGCTGATGACCCTCTAAGTGGACACGTTGAAGATGTGTTTGGACTTGCACAGAAAATAATAACAAAACAATCTGTAAACTTATTGCAAATATAGCTGCAGGACGCGTGCCTCCACACACACACACACACACATCTGGCTGCCTTTTAAGCTCAAAGGCATGCTGTGTAAATTATATGGTGCCAGAGCGAGCGGTTTTTGTCTGAATACACAGCAGTTTTTAAAACTGGAGAATTTTAAAGGTCCCACAATTTCCAAGTCTGCCATCCCATCACCAATTTAGAATGGAGACACATGGGAGGGAGGCAAGGAGGCTTGTCATGCCAAAACAAAGGCTGCTGGTAAGTGGTAGAAATAGTTGAAAAATATGTGTTACAGTTGTGGCAGCCCAAAACACAACAACGCAGAGCATGCAACAACTTGCCCAACTCTCCTATTTGATGGGCGGGTTATTATATACTACATTAATACTGTATCAATATATCTATTATTTAGAAGTGTATTTTTAAAACAACTATTTACTTCATAGCAGCACAGCACTAGCTATTGAGCAAAGAAAATCAATTCCACACAGTAAACAAACAACCGCAATGGAGGACGTTGTTAGCATAGTTAGCATCACATCACATGTATTATACCTACTTTTTGGCAACATGCTGATTTCTTGTCTTGCTTGTTGTACGGAAAGCACGGCTTTATGTCGACCGGTCAGCAACCCTTTAGGTGCACTACCGCTTTAGTCACAGCAACACTGGAATCATGCGATAAAACCGAGCTGCACATGAAAGAATCATACAGAATACTGCACATGTGCGTTTTTTGTTGTCGTCGTATGTCCCGATTCTGTTTCAAATGTTACAAACGCTGGCTGAACAGATACTATTTCTCATCTTTCATCATCGTTTGATTTACATAATTAGTTATCACTTGTGCGTGTCATTTTTTAAGTAAAAACATTCAAAGAGTCTCCGCATGAACATGCTTAAACATGGAGAAGTTTTAATAAGTAGCACCAAATTGATCTGTGGCGTTCTAAATGAAATGGTCTCTCACCGTTTCCGCTTTTACTCTACCTATTGATGACGCAGCATCGGGAGCAACTATGGCTTCAGCACCTTGCCCAAGGATACTTCCACATGATCACAGAGGATTGAACCCAAATCCACACGTGTGACTGCTGTCAAAGTTTATTTAGCATTACTGGCAATAAGTCGGACACGTTTCCAGTGAGAGTTGGACTCTACTAGGGCTGCCCTTTGTCACCGATTCTGTTCATTACTTTCATGGACAAAATTTCTAGGCGCAGCCAGAGCGCTGAGGTGCTTCAGTTTGGTGGCCACAGGACTCGGTCTTAGATTTTTGCAGATGACGTGGTCCTGCTGGCTTCATCGAGCAGTGACCTTGAACTCTCACTGGACCGGTTCGCAGCTGAGTGCGAAGCGGCTGGGATGAGAATCAGCACCTCCAAATCTGAGTCCATGGTTCTTGCCTGGAAAAGGGTGGAGTGCCATCTCTGGGTCGGGGATGAGGTCCTGCCTCAAGTGGAGGAGTTTAAATACCTCGGGGTCTTGTTCACGAGTGATGGAATGATGGAACGTGAGATGGACAGGCGGATTGGTTCGACGTCTGCAGTGATGCGGACTCTGCACCGGTCTGTCGTGGTGAAGAGGGAGCTGAGCCGAAAGGCAAAGCTCTCGATTCACCGGTCGATCTACGTTCCTACCCTCACCTATGGTCATGAGCTTTGGGTCGTGACCGAAAGGACAAAATCGGGAGGGTGAGAAGCACTGTCATCCGGGTGAGACTCGGAGTAGAACCGCTGCTCCTCCGCATTGAGAGGAGCCAGATGAGGTGGCTCGGGCATCTGGTTAGGATGCCTCCTAGACGCCTCCCTGGGGAGGGTTTTAGGGCACGTCCAACCGGTAGGAGGCCTCAGGGAAGACCCACGACACGCTGGAGAGACTATGTCTTTCAGCTGGCCTGGGAACGCCTCGGCATCCGTCGGGAAGAGCTGGACCAAGTGGCCGAGGAGAGGGACGTCTGGGCTTCACTGCTCGGGCTGCTGCCCCTGCGACCCGACCTCGGATAAGCGGAAGAAAATGAATGGATGGATATTTTCACAGTATTTGCACATACCCTGCAGATGTAAACAGTAGTAATGTATTGCTAGTAACTATGGTGCCTGACTTAACGTCCAGTGTAACATCCTGTGTTGTGCAATAGCGTGTGATGTGGTTTCCAAGCGGCTGTGGGGGTTGGGGTTGGGCGGGGGGGGGGTCATGGAAAAAGTGAACAACATTGTGGTTTAGCCCGAAAAATATTTGGCGGATAGTCCCTGTCATGTTCCTGCCGCCGAGACCCCCATATCATTCCCGCTGTTTATTCTTCCCTCCGTACTTCAGCCCCTCCTTTCTTCTCCCGAACAACTGTACCAACATGATAAGAGATGTCACGCCACCTCCTCCTCCGTCACTCCCTATCCCTCTCCTGCTTGCTAAGGTGTTGGGAACATTTTGCATGCATGGAGATGACATTCCCACCATTAGCTCTCCTGTTACAGTAATATCTCTGTGATGTCAGGGATGCAGGATGCACGCGCCGCACTGCTGATAAACAGTTCTTGGGAATAGTGCAGTCCACATTTAACCTCAGATACTTTGGCCTTTGCTGAGATTTGGCTCCAATGCAGTTTTGATATAAACTAGCTAGAGAAAAATGCATGCACTGGTGTGAGCTTTTCACCCTTTTGATTAATTTGATGATTTGGTGATCAATAGCATTGCAGATCAATACTGATCTTGCTCAAATGGCACATAACCCGCTCTAACTTTGGCTGGTATTTGCTGATAGAACATCAAATGCACTGACGGGAACCTTTGACCTCTGTGATTTGGTCAATTTTTGTGTGGGCCAGTGTTAAAAATGTGGCAGTTTGACTTTACTTATTTTATCCATTTTGTGTCGGGTATTGTTGAAAATCAATATAAATCTTATTTAAATAAGTAATAACCTCTCAAAATTATTTGATGGACTTACTGATTCTAATTATATACTAAAAAGTATATCATCAAAAAATAGAATTTAATCCTTAATGTATAATTATATAATTAGATTAATGGGAAAGAAATGACTTCAAGTACTAGGGGTGTTGCCAGGCATTCAGTGCACAAGACAACACGATACACGACATATGGGCGAGATTGACAACAAGATGAGATGAGATTTTAACTTCACCTATAGCATAGTTGAAAAAAGTACAACAAAAAAAATGTGAAACATATATATGACAATATTTTACAATCCACTCATTTTAATTTTACCACGTTGCACTCTTCTGCACTCTGTGTTTATGCTATTAGCTCCGCCTCCACCCACCGAGACTGTATGACTGTTCATGCCGTTGTTCTATGGAACGAACTGAAGCTATGAACATAAATCCACTTCCTGCCTGTTTGGGGGTGAGAGACAAGAAAAACAGTGTTTTAAGGCCGGCAAATGTCTCATGTTCATTTTCACTTACTGTGTGATTAATACGTACGTGTATTGTTGTCTCAGGGCTCGTGCCCATGACACCTTTTTTTTCTGAACGAGGAATCAATTTAATATTGATATTTTGTGATGAATGCCATTCAAAATAAATTAGGAAAATCAATAGGGGTCTTTCATAAATAGCACAGTACCCCCTTAGCTCTTTGATAATAATAAGGTACAAGTAGTAATTGCAGACCTTAGGAAAAGAACTATATTGATATGACCTCCCTTATTTTGGCCATTTTGACCTTGTCAGCTAATATGGTGTTCTTATGTCAGTTGCACAGCGCCCCATTTATAGTGTGTCCTATGTGATATTTTCATAACTGTATAGATTCTGTGCAATCAGTGAAAAAAGTACGCAAATTGCAACTACCTTATGTGGTATGTTAGTGTGTGTGTGTACTAGTGTGCCTGAGATGGATGAGATGGAAATTGAGCAGATGCGCTTTGAAGAAACGTCTGGCCTCCTTTGCATGCACCATCTGTTAGCAGCTGCTCGTGTGTGTGTGTGTGTGTGTGTGTGTGTGTGTGTGTGTGTGTGTGTGAGAGACACTGCATGCACTGTGTGTGTTATGGCTCATGTACAGTTTGTGAAAAGAGTGTTGCTGTATGAGTAGCATCCACCGTTGTGTCGGACTTTCTCTCATTGGGTTGAGAACAAAGTATCCACTTTTATCCACTAAAAAAACATCATTGCCAACAAAACAAAAATCAAGTTTTTTTCCTATTCTAATCAAATGTTTGTCTGGCCAATTGTCACCATGCAGAATTCAATGACAAAAACGGCAAGTAAAGCCCACTGATATGTCAAGAAGAGCAATCTGTTCAAAATACGTTTTTCTTCTCAACGCCATCTGCTTGATCTGTTGAGGTGTTGTGCCTCATTGTGTAAAGTAATTCAATAAATGTGATATATTTTCTGCCTGGTTCAACAATCATCTTTTAACGGTAGCAGACTCGTGATTTTGGAACATCTTTACTGTTTTGGACGATTACAGAGTCCACCTCGTTTTCGAACGGCCTAGTTTTTGTATGATTTGGTTTAATTTTGCTCCAGTTATTGTACTGTATATCTGTATATCTACTCTACTCTATATCTATACTCTATATACAGCTCTATACTGTTGTATAGAGCTGAAACAGTTAATCAATGGCTTGATGATAAAGCGATTACCCGATTAATGTTGTGTGTGATTTCAGCATCTCAAATGTCAATCTTCCTTAATTTCCTTAGTCATCTATGAAAGTGCTTCGGGCAAAACAAAATAGTCACACACTCAGCTTTGGAAAACAGTGATTGATATTTTTGGCCTCTTTTCGGAAATGTTGTGGACTAAACCTCTAACTTTTAGTGTTTGGTTCATATTGATTTGGTCCCTCCGCGGCCTAATGTTTACTCGATTAATTGAAGAAACAAGCTTCAGATTACGCCACTATAGGGCTATTTTTCATATTCATCTGATTTGTTGAATTTTGGCCATTGTCAACTAATGGTTACATGTTGTTGTTGCTGTTTAGCCATGTTTCGGTGAAAATCATGACATTGATACAGGACAGTCCCAAAGTCCCTTACTGTGGTTGACATGGAGTCGTAACGCATCCATTTCATTTTAGCTTGAGGGTAGCTCATATTCCTCTCGCTTTAGTTCACGTTCTTCTCACCACCAGTGAGCACTTCCGTTCGGCTGGGTGGTGTATGTAATAGGGTTGGGAGATACACCCAGTATCTGGGCGATGTGCAAATGCATTTAATGTCTACCGAACTAGATGAGTGCAAAGTATTCAGAAATAAAGTAGACAGTTTAGTAGCAAGTGGAAATAATAGAGTAATTAGTTGTAAGCACAGGTAGGACTACCTGCAAGGCATCTCTGCCTGACGCACTTCTTCCAGTGCCGTTGCCCTGGCTGCAGGGTCATCAGCCGGGAGCCACCCTTCATAGATGTTTCGCTCCTTTAATCACGAGACATCTCCAGGTGGTGGAGCAGTGGTAGGGACGTCGCCCGTTAGAACAAATTTATCGTGTTCCTACATTTTGCCGTCACAGCTGCTATATCCAAACCACTTCCACATGACAGCGATACCTCCCCTTTTAGCAAGAATATTTTCGTCTATAGTCTTCGCTTCTCCTCCGCATTCATCCATGCTCATTTTCTCCCTTTTTCCTCCGCTGGACTACCTTGTGGTAGATGTGGGGCACCAATGCGTCAATACAGTGCTATTTTAAAATGCTCATTTACACCAGTATAAGTCATTTTCTTATCATTGGAATTGGAAGAATTTATATCGGCATACTGGTATATTAAAACGCCCAACCTTAGTGTGTAGAATCCGGTACTCTGGAGATCTCAGGGATGAGTCAAAGATTACTGATAAAAACGTTAGTGCTGTGAAATCCAATGTCCAGAGCTCTCAGCCGTTCTGTTGTATTTTACCCTTTGTCCCATAGAATCTTGTGGTCTCAATACATCTATAGCATAATTATTCAAAATGTATTTTTAGTTCATATTTTTATGTCTAGAAGAGGTGCCCTGCGATTGACTGGCGACCAGTCCAGGGTGTAGCCCGCCTCTCGCCCAAAGTCGGCTGGGATAGGCTCCAGCATACCCGCGACCCTAATGAGGATAATCGGTATAGAAAATGAATGAATGAATGTCTAGAAGAGAATAATTGGATTTACAGGATTTCTTATGGGAATAATTTATTAGATTTTTGTATGCTTCTAATGCTGAAACACTACAGTTCCAGTGTAAACTTCAAACTTTAAGGATGGGCGCTTATGCGAATATATCAGATTCATTCTAATTACAAATGAGCTTTTAGTCGTTTTATGTTAATGGGGATCATTTTAAAAATGTAGTCATCTGTGCTCTAAACTTTAAACCAAAGATCAGACTTTCCAAATGTGGACTGGCGTGGACTACTAAATACTCTAGTACATGGTATGGAGGCAGGCGGCAAAGCACTTAACCCATTTGTTGTGTAACAGGAGGAGGGAGTGTTGGTATTTGAGGCCCAAACCAGCAACACAGATCAGATTGACTGAGTTACACGTGCTACACTTGAGTCCTTGGCTATGGTCTCAGCAGAGGGCTACAAAGTGCTTTTTTGTTCCCACTATTGTGTGGAATAGGCTGAAAGCAACGGACCGGCTGCGTCCCCCCACGCTCCCAGAGGAAGGAGGGGAGGAAAACCCTGTCTGCTGAATTTCTCTTTTCGTCCAAGTGTACAACACAACAAAAATAAACACATATCACTTGTGACACCTAGTTGTGAGTTGAATTAGTGTGCTGTTCTAGCAATACAGTATGCAACCAGAGCAACATTCTGGTTTTGTTTTGATTAGTTTTCTTCATTGTCAGGTGGCACCTGAAAGGGAAGGTTGACATTACACTTGTCAACTGTGTCAACGCGAGCGTTTACCAGCTGTTCATACACAACCCAAGTTTACCGTTGTCACACTTTGTATCACACCTCCCTGGTAAATGGTCTCTTCTTGCAATGTAGAAACATAGTGTTGGCATCTTTTTATAGTATATTTGTACAGTAAATGTTCCTTACAGACTTGGCCAAAACATATATATATATATATATATTTATATATATAATTTTAGTAATTTCCCTGGCCATCAACTAATAACCACAGATACCCCTCTGATTGTTGGAGCATTCAATGCTAATTTATAGGGACGTCCCGATTTTTTGGGATCTGATCCAATCCGGTTTAAAAAAAATCTTGCCGAGCCCTTTTTTTTAAATAATAAACTTTTGTTACAAACATGAATTTGTGGAATTAAACATGGTTATTAAATAGTTTTTTTTTTGCCACATTGTTGAATTTACTATTTTATCTTACACAGCAAAAGCAACAATATTGTTTGTAACAAACCTCTGTGAGTCAGGTCCCTAATCAAAATAAAAGTCCATCCAATAAAAGATCAAATTGAAAAAAATGGACGCGCAAAAGTCTGTACCAGTTGGATTATTGTGTTGATCCAGGCTGCTGTTTAGTGTGTGAGCTATAGAGGGCAGTGGTGTTCAGCATGCTGGTTAGAGCAAGCATTTGAAGTCAAGTGTGTAGAATAAGAAACTAGCCAGTGGAAGGAGTGAGTGCCGAATCCATCCTGCCGTGGAATTATTACAATACTTTTAGGGTAAGACTCATCATGTAACATGCTTATGCATCCATTTGTAGTGTGATTTAAAACAACCACAGGTTAGAGCGACACTTCCCATGCGAGTTCTCGGCACCATGACAGAGGAGTCCGGGCACAGTGAGGAAAGACAACCGCCGTATTCACGAGCTGAATAGCCAGCGTGAAATGTGATACAAATTTAACCACGGTACCTCGTGGACATGTCTGCAAGGTGGCGGATCGCTTTCTCCTTCATCCGGGTGGCGGGAGTCAAGTGGCAACCAGCTTTGAGGCGCATTTACGGCACCTGCCATGTTGGCATGTGACCCAGATTTACGGCAACCGGATCAGCCCAAAGTCGTGGCGGAAGCTGATCTTTTCAGATTTTCAAAATACAGCTGATCAGAAGCCAAAACTGATCCTGAAAATCGGATCGGGACATTCCTACTAATTTATTGTCATATTGCATTTGAACAATGATATACTGTATGTTTGACCAAACATTTTTTCTTGAAATAGCTCATGAAAAAACTACGTACACGATATAGCTTGTTTGTTTCTTTTTGTGTCAAACTGGCATTCAAGATAAGCCACTACACAAATTACATGTTTGGGTCAGGCCTCTTTGTTTAAAGTTGTCATGTTGGTGCGCACAATACTCCTAGCATCATGTGGCTAATGTTCAATGCATTTCGTAATATGCTTAAAACTATGTAATTTTCTGTAATTCACTTTGGGGAATGGACTTTTATGCCCTTTTTGCGCTTAGGCTTTGTCCATTTCTTCGGTTTTACATCATTACAGCACAGGTGCAAATATTGGTGCCAGACCCAGAAAAACATTGGAAAACAGGAGATATTTTTATGTAAATGTAGCCATAAGTTGCCATTGTGGAGAAGAAAAACAACCCCTCTTCCCTCAGCTTTCACACGCCACAAAATTACAACGTGCAAATTCTTAATGTTTTTTTGCACACTTGAAATAAACACAACGGTCAGGCGAGAATGCGCATACAGAGGGCTAACCTATTGTCTTTCTGTCTGTCTCGGTTGACTTGGCCACGCACTCTCCCCCTTCTGATGCTGATTACTAGCTTAGAGCTACGCTAACTGCTGTCTGCTCCTTTGGCTACCCTCGGTGGACCAAGCGGCCCGGTTGTGTTGTTGATCCTGTGTGTGTGTTCGTGCTTGTCTGTGTTTGTTCTCTACACAGTGAAAGTATGCGCCTTTAGTCCCGTCATTGTTGACAGGGATCTGTGTGTGTGCGTCCCACCATGCCAGGGTGAGGTCAGAGGGTTGTTGTGGTTCATGGCAGGTGAGGGGTCACGGCGGCCACATGGACTTAAAAATTAAAGCGGATTTAGTCACCCGTCTTGTAAGGGTTTCATAGCTTTGCTGGAATGTCCAATCAAAAAACATATGAGAGCTTATTCATCAGTAAGGAATGTGACACTTTGAGGAATATCCAAAAGCAAGCAGTTTTTTGTCCAAATGGCACCAAATAAGACATTTTTAGGAGCTTCTGTCATTCACTAACAAACATGATTTTTCCTTGTGCTGCATACTTGTGTCAGGTGTGCTGTTTTTCCAGTCAGAGGAGAGAGGAATTTGGGCCAGGGTCCAAGCTGACTATCGTCAGTACATTACTAGATCCCGGGACAAGAATCAACACATCCACTCCATTTGTTCTCCTCCTCCTCCTTCTACCCCACTCTCTTCCCCCCATGATCACTGGAGCGTTCTTGCAATGCTTGTTCTCCTACTTGCATCAATTTTCCTCTTTCTCTTTCTTTCCTCATAACTTGTCTGGAGTACAGCAAACGAGTTCGGAACTAGAAGCCAATACATTACTTGACATAAGCTAGAGTCAAATTGCCCAGTGATTCACACTCACCTACAATCATAATTGTTAGGGAGGACCCTGTTTTAGCTTGTTATTATGGGACAAGCCACTTGGCTGGAGACCTCCACCAAGGCTGAACAATGCAGACTCGTATGACAAAAAAATCCTAACCTTTCCACTCCGCTCCTGTACAGTTTTTTCCACCACAGCTCCATCTGCTGGGTTTAGTGGGTCACTGCTCCCATTTTTAGTGGACTGTGACAGCAAAGAAAAGAAGAAAAACAATTCAATACAAGTCCCACCACCCTACGGAGGAAACTCATTTCCGCCGCTTGTATCCGCGACCTCGTTCTCGGTCATGACCCATAACTCATGACCATAGGTGAGGGTGGGAACGTAGATCGATCGGTAAACAGAGAGCTTTGCCTTCCGGCTCAGCTCTCTCTTCACCACGACGGTCCGGTACAGCGACCGCATTACTGCAGATGCTGCACCGATCCGTCTGTCGATCTCACGCTCCAACCTTCCCTCACTCGTGAACAAGAACCCGAGATACTTGAACTCCTCCACCTGAGGCAAGACCTCACTCCCAACCCGGAGGGTACAGTCCACCCGTTTCCGACTGAGAACCATGGCCTCGGATTTGGAGGTGCTGAGTCTCATCCCAGAAGCTTCACACTCAGCTGCAAACCGCTCCAGTAAACGCTGAAGGTCACAGCCTGATGAGGCCATAAGGACCACATCGTCTGCAAATAGCAGAGACGAGATCCTAAGGTCACCAAGCTGGACTCCCTCAACACCTTGACTGCGCCTAGAAATTCTGTCCATGAAGATTATGAACAGAATCGGTGACAAAGGGCAGCCTTGGCGGAGGCCAACGTTCACCGGAAACAAGCTCGACTTACTGCTGGCAATGCGAACCAGGCTCCTGCTTCGATTGTACAAGGACCGAATGGCACGTAGAAGCGGACCATCAATCCCGTACTCCCGGAGCACCCCCCACAGGACACCACGAGGGACACGGTCGAATGCCTTTTCCAGGTCTACAAAGCACATGTAGACTGGTTGGGCAAACTCCCACATACCCTCGAGTACCCTTGCAAGGGTGTAGAGCTGGTCCAGTGTTCCGCGACCGGGACGAAAACCACATTGCAGCTCCTCTAACCGAGGTTCGACTAACGGTCGTACCCTTCTCTCCAGCACCCTGGAGTAGACTTTCCCAGGAAGGCTGAGGAGTGTGATCCCCCTATAGTTGGAACACACCCTCCGGTCACCCTTTTTAAAAATGGGGACCACCACCCCGGTCTGCCAGTCCAGAGGTACTGTTCCTGACTTCCATGCAATGTTGTAGAGGCGTGTCAACCAACACAGTCCTCCAACATCCAGAGCCTTGAGAAATTCTGAGCGGAACTCGTCTACCCCCGGAGCCTTGCCACTGGGGAGTGATTTAACTACCCCAATTACCTCAGCCACGGTGATAGAACTGTCCACGTACGTATCCTCAGACTCTGCTTCCTCTATGGAAGGCATGTCAGTGGGATTGAGAAGGGCCTCGAAGTATTCCTTCCACCGACCAACTATATCCACAGTCGTGGTCAGCAAGCCCCCGTCCGCACTGTAAACAGTGTGAACTGGGGGCTGCTTCCCCTTTCTGAGGTGTCGGACGGTTTGCCAGAACCTCTTCGAGGCCGACCGAAAGTCGTGCTCCATAGCCTCACCGAACTCCTCCCACACCCGAGTTTTTGCCTCGACCACCGCCGAAGCCGCGTGCCGCTTGGCCTGCCGGTACCTGTCAGCTGCTTCGGGAGTCCCGCAAGCCATCCATGCTCGATAGGACTCCTTTTTCAGCTTGACGGCAGCCCTAACCCCCGGTGTCCACCATCGGGTTCGGGGCTTGCCACCACGACTGGCACCGACCACCTTGCGGCCGCAACTACAACTGGCTGCCTCAGCAATAGAGGCACGGAATACGGCCCATTCGGACTCAATATCCCGGTCCTCCCTCGAAATGCAGGCGAAGCTCTGCCGGAGATGAGAGTTGAAGACTCGACGAACGGGAGATTCTGCCAGACGTTCCCAGCACACCCTCACTACGCGTTTGGGTCTGCCAGGTCTGTCCGGCATCCTTCCCCGCCATCTAATCCAACTCATCACCAGGTGGTGGTCAGTTGACAGCTCAGCCCCTCTCTTCACCCGCGTGTCCAGAACATGCGAACGCAGGTCTGATGATACGACCACAAAGTCGATCATAGACCTGCGACCTAGGGTGTCCTGGTGCCAAGTGCACTTATCGACATCATTATGTTCGAACATGGTGTTTGTTATGAACAAACTGTAATTCGCACAGAAATCCAGCAACAACAAACCGCACGGGTTCAGGTCAGGGAGGCCGTTCCTCCCAACCACACCCCTCCAAGTCACACTGTCATTGCCCACATGGGCGTTGAAGTCTCCCAGCAGAACTATGGAGTCACCAGCTGGGGCGCTCTCCAGAACCCCTCTGATAGACTCCAAGAAGGCTGGGTACTCTGAACTGCCGTTCGGCGCATACGCACAAACCACAATCAGGACCCTTTCCCCAGCCCTAAGGCGTAGGGAAATAACCCTCTTGTTTACTGGGGATGACTCCAACACAAAGGCACCAAGCCGGGGGGCTAACAATAAGCCTACCCCAGCTCGCCGCCTCTTCCCTGCGTCAACTCCAGAGAAGAACAAGGTCCAGCCCCTCTCAAGGAATTTGGTTCCAGAGCCCAAACTGTGGGTTGAGGTCAGTCCGACTATATCTAGTCGGAATCTCTCCGCCTCTTCCACAAGCTCAAGCTCCTTCCCCACCGGAGAAGTGACATTCCATGTCCCAAGAACCAGATTTGGCCGCCGAAGACCAGGTCGCCCGGACATCCGCCCTCGACCACTGCCCAAATCACAAAGCACCGGACCCTTATGCTTGCCCCTGCAGGTGGTGGGTCTGTGGGGGGGAGTTCCCGTGTGGCTTCTTCGGGCTCCCACGGGTGAAGACCTGGTCACCAGGCGTTTGCCTGCGAGCCCCTCCCCCAGGCCTGGCTCCAGGGTGAGGCCCCGGTATCCCACGTCCGGGCGAGATGCGGTCACTCCTCTTGTTGTTTTTCATAGGGGTCTTCTGAATCACTCTTAGTCTGGCCCATCACCTAGAACCTGTTTGCCTTGAGAGACCCTACCAGGGGCATAAAGCCCCCGACAACATAGCTCCTAGGATCACTCGGGCACTCAAACCCCTCCACCGGGATAAGGTGGTGATTCATGGGGGGGAAATATAAGTATAATATATAATAATAATAATATGGATATATAATAATATAAATATAAAACTGAGACAATAATTTCGATTCAATTAAATTTGAAGTGGTAAATGCTTCATTATTTCATAGCTATGATTATTAAAAACACATCAGATCCCTAAAATACACATACTGTGCTACACTAAATCCAACAAAATTGTGACAAGATGTCGTACTTTCCCACCCAAGAGAAATGTTCTCCACAGTAGTGTAAAACCTTAAAACCACAATTTGTGTGTGCATGTGTGTCAGCTCTGCCTTATTATGATATTACAGCAGCTAATTTGTTGTTTGCATGCTCAAGCTTCCACTCTTGCTATAAAACTGGACTTTGAGTGTGTCTTTGTGGTGTTGCACACGCTTACAGTGTACACTGCAATGTGTGACAGAGTGTGTTGGCCAGAATGTGGAGCGTAGGGGAGATAAAAAGAAGAGGGAAAGCCTCCCACACAGGCACATACAGTATGACTCTTGGAAGCTCCATTAGTTCCTCAAAGCCAGCTGCCGACCTCCGATGAATCCCTCAGTTGGCTGTTTGATGTCCATTGATGCGTAGCCTCAAATCTCTGCCTCTCGTCTCGCAAATTTTGCCCGACACTGGGCCTCGCGGGGCAGTTGCCACAAGTGTAGGATCAAACTATACTGCTTCTGTGCCAGGCCAGTCATTCAAGCAACCTTACTGACACTCCTTTTTTTATCTGCAGCACCTCCATCTTCCTCATCCTCATCCAGACATCTTGTGGAAATGGGCCAGCACCTTGCCAGGGTGCATCTCTCCACCCGGTGGTACAGCCGGCATCGTGCGAGAGTGAGGGGGGCAGCAGCCAGGTCATAAAAAGGCCAGGTCCCCTCTTACTCTCTCCTGCCAAGTTTGTGGGCATTTCCCCACGTTGACTTTTGAACCTTTCACCCCTGCCGTGCCTGGCTGCCAGCGATGCCCTTCCGGCTGAAGCTGAGGCGCACGAGGCGCTACAACGTCCTTAGCAAGAACTACTTTGTGACGCGTATACGCCTGCTGGACAGCAACGTGATTGAATGCACTCTGTCGGTGGAAAGCACGGGGCAGGAATGCTTGGAAGCTGTGGCCCAGCGACTGGAACTCCGGGAGGTGAGACAGATCTCCTACACCAATTCAATTTCTAGAAGGCTGTCACTTCACTTGTTCTTATTGAAATCATTAAACATTAAAGCTTAATAGGGCATAGGGTAAAAATACAAGCGGCTGATGCATGCGACTTACTGTACAACTTTTTTTTCACCACAGCATTTTCATGACTGAAAATGTGTTCAAAGTTACTAAAGTCTTAGAGATATTGTTTTAAGCTAGTAAACTAGGCCGGTCAAGAGATTTACGTGCAAAAGTATCGGGACCCCTCCAAGGATGCTACATTTAATTTGTTTTCATGGTTTGCTTTATTTGGAGGAGAATTTAACAACAAACATGTAACCAATGCAACCAAGGGGGGCATTCAAGTCAGACTCGAGTCATAGTTTTGATGACTCGACTTGACAACATCATCAAAGACTTGCAAGTAGATGCAACTTGATTGCAATACCATTTTTTATAGCCTAATTGTAAAAGCCTAGTGTCTCAATATTTTTGGTCACACAGTGTCACCTTTCACAGGTTTATTATCTATGATATTAGAATTTGCTATTTTTGAATCTATTTTTATAATTTAGGTTTTTGGTTTTAATAATCAAAATAATAACACACACTTCTTAAAGTCTGAGAAAAATGACACACTAGCCTTGTAGGACCAGTCAAAGGTTTGGACACGCGTTCTCGTTCAACAGCATGAGCAAGAGAATCCAAATTTTCAGTTAGTGTATAATACGTATGTGGATTATAATACTGTAATGCTGGGGGGGGGGTCGTATGTGCTTTTGTGTGCGGATCAGAGCAACGCTGCATATGTGTGTAAGGGCGGGTGCTAACACAGTGGCAGCAAAGGGTGCTGTGATGTTAGTTACTCACACAGTGTCGTGGTATTTGCCAGGTGTCAGCCACGTTATAAATGAGGTGCTGCAACTCAGGCCTGTTTGTTGTGTTGCTCTTGATGTTTATTTACATGAGGCTCTGGCTGCACTTGCGTGTGAAGGGTATTTTTTTGTCCGGCTACGTGTGTCCTTGTTTTACATGTTGTGGTTCCACCGCACGCACATCGCAGGTGTGTAGCCCTTGACAGAGTTCACTTACGCAAAATAAATGTTGTGAAGTCATGCTGCAGGTTATTTAATGATCTAACACAACGCATAGCGATGCTAGAGGGTGAAATGCCAGCGTGAAAAGTTTTTTTTAACAATTGAAAACAAGTCTCTTAAGTCAACGTTTCTGGTAGTGGCAAGCGTTATCGTTTAAAAATGATGACATTTTAAACGACAGATATGTTTGATAAAATGACAGATACGCCCAGAGATATAAAGCCATATACGTCTAGGCATGCCCAAATACATCACAATCAAAACAACAATGGTGGAACCTAGCACAGTTCAACTTTGTTTTTTGTTTTTCATTTGTTCCAAAAGGTCAGATGAAAACCATTATCTTGATGGCTATATTCATGTTGAACTGACACCACTGATGTTGATGTTTAATCATATTTGGTTCCCCCCTTAAATGCAGTCATTGACATATTTCTGTGATGCTCCATGCTCCTCCAGCTTTGTGTGAGCCAATCTTTTATGACACTTGTGTATCTCTGCCCTGGCTCTAGACCCACTACTTTGGCCTGTGGTTCCAAGGAAAGACCCAGACTCCGGCGCAGCGCTGGGTGGAGTTGGAGAAGCCCCTCAAGAAGCAATTAGATAAGTTTGGAAATGAACCGCTACTGTTTTTTGGGGTGATGTTCTACGTTCCCAGCGTGTCCCACTTGGAGCTGGAGGCCACAAGGTAAACACCGTACCATAATCTGACAACAAGCTTTTTACTTTGCATACTGTATTGTCCTCTTTTCTAAAGCACCACTTGGCTTTACTTGCAATTGGCCCTATTACTAGGTACTACAAGGTGCTAATTCTAGTACCTCATCAGCTTGAGTTTTAAGAATGCATTTGTGAATGCGTAGCCATAAATGATTAAAATAAGTAGCTTACCCTGTTGGTGCTGGATTATACGCCCCAGTCTCCTTTTTGCTGCAGGGGTCAGTTGGCTTGCTGCCCACAGTCTCCTTTTGGATATGGGATTTTGCTGTTTGTTAACGTGTCTCCTTACCGCTCATGCGTTCAGTGTGGTATGTTTTTTTGCAGTTTCCAGCTGTACTATTTTTGACCTTGCTATCTCTGGGGCTGAGGTTAACGAGGTGGTCAAAAAGAGGCCCTGGATGCTGTGGGCGTGTCTTGGTTGACATGACTCTGCAGCATCGTGTGGACTTCAGGAGCAAAGTCCTGAAGTTGCATCTGTGTGTTGAATCCGCTCATACTTTCTTGGCGTCATTGACAGCTTGTGCTGACAGATGTGAGCGGGGTCAGCGTGGAGTGGACGCTCATTTTGGAACGCTTGTACTCGCACACGCAGCACTAACACCCAGCTGGGGAATATGTGGCTTCTTGGCTGGCTGGAAGCGCAAAAAGGTCGACTGCAGGTCATGGCTTTAGACGGTTGAATTTAAAGTGTGTGTGCTTCTACCATAGTGGCACTATTTTTTGTACTGGTAGTTGATGTGAATGGATGACTGACCAGCCACTTTGCTAGAGAGACTTTGTCAGCAGAGGCCAGGATATGCTCTGTTAAAGGGATGGTATTCCAGGAATCCCCTGTGGGCCCACTTTATGGTGTGTGTGTGTCGATATGTGGGTTGCAAGGGAAGTTAGGGAATAATTGCCTCTTCTTTTTCCACTTTCGTCTCTTTCTTCTGTCTACCATGCCTGTACATAGTGTCAGAAACAGAGTTTTATTCTAGACCCATATTTGAGTTCTTTCACTGCATCCCTCTTTTTTTCTCCTTGTGTGAGTCAGGAATGTTGGCAGAGTCATCCAGCGTAGGAGGCGGACCACACATTCCTCCAAGCAGGAGTGCAAGGGGGGTTAAAAAGCAGGGGGGATGTCTGGTTTACACAACACACACATGCACACACTCTGGCTTCACCTTGCACACCTCACACACTCACAAGGATCCACGCAGAGCCAGCTGCAGGGCTGTCAGAGGATTTAGTCACAATGTGCCCAATTGTTGGTTGTACGCTCTCCCCAAGGCAGACTTTTGGGAAAGCCCTGCCCTCTTTGTCACAGAACGTTGTAAACAAACGTCAGCGTCAGCACCACAGTAAATTTAAGGGATGAGACAATTAGAAAAGTTTTTGTACTTTAAGTGAGTGTAATATGCATGCTGGCCAGTAGTCAGCAGTGTAAATAAAGTGTCAAACTGTTGTGTCATTTATAAACAACCCGGCGTGAAACCCAGTGTTCTAGCAGTAGCAGCAGTACTGCGTCGACACCAATAAAGAGTAGTCAAATGACTGTTTTGAAAACAAAAGTGCCGGACAAGCAGTTGGTGCCCATGAGTGTGTTCTTTTCTTACAAGGAGACATCGCCAGCTATTGGCCTAGCATGCGTATTACAACATTTTGATAAATATGCTCTAGTGGTTTTGTTGGCCTTGTTTATGTTTCTGGGTATAAGTTAGTTTCCATTAAACACGACTTTTTCGTGCACCAAATTAGTCAGATTTCCCGAAGAAATACGAAATGTCTTGCATTTTCGCTTGTGTATGTGAAGTTGTTGTTTACAAGCACTGTTTGCAATTGGATGGTTGGCCATATGCTGCGTTGTTTATATTCTACGGCGTGTAAACGTATAGAGTGCTACCATGATTTGGTCACAGCTCTGAACTTTTCATATGCGCTATGCTTTTATCATAACTTAGATGCACGTTATCCCGTTTGGTTTGGTCTAGTTGGTTATGAATCCAACCTTGTCAACTCAAATTAAACCGAAGCGTCATGTTTCCGAGTTTTGGAACAATGGTACCATATTATATATATTATTAATAACCTTTTTAATAATCCAAGTCAGCAATGACTAAAACACACCAATCATTGTTGTCTCTTTTAAGCACTTTTTTTAAGTATGGGAATAAACACAACTTTCCTTTTAAATGTAGCTCCCCTTTGTTCTTTGAAGTTAATGTATTGGGTTCATGTTGAGGTGATGTGACAAGGGGTGATTTTGGGGAATATCAGAGGAGCAGCAGCAGACGTGTGGGGACAGAGAATGTAAATATTTGGCAGCGAGACTTGTCTTTTGGTTTACTCCACATTATTTGTGTGGTTATTTCCTGCTGCTTGAACTTAAATATAATTATATCTCGGCTCACCGCACATAAAACTATGTTTATGTTTTTATTGTATACACAGAGTGAGTAGCCCGGTTTTGTGTAGGCCTATATTGTTTTTAATGATGTACTACTGACAGAGCTTGTGAGTGTCAAAAGGCATTTACTAACAGTTCTAGCTTAAGACGTTCTGTTTTTCATACTAGCATATCACCTTACCACTATCCTGATTTCTACAAACCAAAGAAAGATAGCAGATGGAGGTTGTTAGGCAAGCTGAAATTAGCGTTATAGCCCAAGATTCCGAACATTAACCCATGTTAGTGTGAACTGGAAAGACAGCATCTCAAAGGACACACATTAGCACACGTTAGCACATTGGCCACACAGTCAGGAGATCTGGAAGACCTGGGTTCAAATCTCCGTTGGGCATCTCTGTGTGGAGTTTGCATGTTCTCCCTGTGCGTGTGTGGGTTTTCTCCGGGTACTCCGCTTTCCTCCCACATTCCAAAAACATGCATGTTAGCTTCATTGGCCGCTCTAAATTGTCCATCGGTATGAATGTGAATGTTTGTTTGTCTATATGTGCCCTGCGATTGACTTGCGACCAGTCCAGGGTGTACCCCGCCTCTCGCCCAAAGTCTGCTGGGGTAGGCTACAGCATCCCCGTGACCCTAATGAGGATAAGCGGTATAGAAAATGAATGAATGAATGAATGAAAATGAATAAAATCTGTTGGTATTAACAGAAAAAGTCGCCTTTAGACGAGGCTCATTATTAATTTGATCTTTTTTTAACTTTTCCATCTCTTAGCTGTTGTTGTTGAGTTCTTTTGTCCTCAAGTGTCAAGTGACTGAAGTATTACTGCCACCAGTGGTGGGAAGCGGTATTGCAACTGACTGTCTCACAGATGACAGCCAGTATACTGGCATTCATGGACCTGCCTACAGCCTTTGCTGTGGTCAGGTCCTTCTGCCAGGGTGACTAGTCAATACCTGTTCACACAATTCCTGCTTGCAGTGACTATGTAGCAGCTATATTTTAAATGTAGCTTTTAGTGCGGGTGACGGACTGGAAGTAACATCACTATCACGACACCATGCACATACTTCTCCCGACTGGGCGTGCCCGAAACAACTCACCAGGGAGGCGCCCGGGAGGCATCCGGACTAGATGCCCGAGCCACCTCAACTGGCTCCTCTCGATGTGAAGGAGCAGCGGCTCTACTCTGAGCTCCTCCCGGATGGCCGAGCTCCTCACCCTATCTCTTAGGGTGAGTCCAGCCACCCTAGGAAGGAAACTCATTTCCGCCACTTGTATCCGCGATCTCGTTCTTTCGGTCATGACCGAACATACATGGGTGTAGCTAAATGGCATTAAAATTTAATGATACAAAAGAGGGTATTACGAATAATTCATGAGGCGGGGCATTTTGAGCACACAAATCCGCTATTTGTCAAAACAAAAAATCTAAAATTACATCATCTTGTAAAACTATGTACAGCAAGGTTAGGTTTATGTTTAAAGTATTGCATAACTTATTACCTATTCATATTCAGAATACTGTTTCTGTCAGAGATCAGCCATACGATTTGAGAGGTTTTGAGAGCTTTGATATTTCACTGGAAAATACCACTAGGAGATGTTTTTCTTTGTCGGTTTGTGGGGTTAAGCTGTGGAATACTCTGGGACCAGAACAAAAGCTATGTCAGAACATTACCGTTTTAAAGGTCTATATCAGGGGTCTGCAACCCGCGGCTCCGGAGCTGGATGTGGTTCTCTTATCTTTCTGCTGTGGCTCCAGCTGATTTATGTTTCTGTGTAGTCACTACGCCATCCCATCTGACGCTGTCATGAGCCTTTAAGAGTTCTGCATTGGAATTGAAGGTGTACCGTGCAATTCTCCACCAAAGTGCTAGGGGTAGTGTTTTCTGGTTTGTCAAGTTGGTATGAAACCAAGACACTATATTTTCATATTTTGCCATTGTTCATTAGGTTACTTTGCCGCTAATGAACAATGACGATGTAGAGAGGGGTACTATAACTGAAATGAATCGATGTGTAACAACACTTTTATTGTAAATGTTCTGGATCAGCTGTATTGACCAAGTATACTTACACAAAGGATTTGACCCCAAAATCAGTAGAGAAGGCTTAAGACCAGGAACAGGAAGACAGAAAAGGAATGCGATGATACTTTTAAGGGCACTACATAATAGTGTTACTTTCACTTTAGTGGTCAAATGGGTTGTGTGGCTTCAAGTGGGTTTTCATTTGGTGGAAACAGGCCAAAATGGCTCTGTTGATGCAAGAGTCTGCTGGGATAGGCTCCAGCATCCCCGTGACCCTAATGAGGATAAGCGGTATAGAAAATGAATGAATGAATGTTATAGTTTAATATTGTTATAGTACACCATTTGCTCTAAACAAATTACCAATGGATGAATACTGTATTAAAAATATAGTACGTTTACGCCATGGCGAACATCTGTGTGTAATTGTTAAGGTCATAAAAATGTCTATTTTTAACACACAGACCGCTGCTACCCCTTCCAAATCATCCTGCTAGCTTGATGTTCTCTGATTTCGGATCAATATTCGAAATGATTGAAATTTTTTTGATTACATTCAGCAAAGGAAGCTTACAGGCTGAATGGATCATGCAGGTTTAAAGCCTAAACATGCCTCACACACATATTAAACAATTTTAAATGATAACATGTATACTGTAGGAACACCACTAATGAATATTGATGATTGACAGAGGAAATGGATCAGAGTCACGGGATAGCACGACAACCACACTTGACATATTTTCTGGGGCTCCCTACACTTCACCTAGCCTTAGAATTCCAGTCACGACTTAGGGTCACATAATTTCTTGTGTTTGTGTCCAAGTTTAACTTTTACATTTCGCAGCAACTGTGGTGCATTCAAAAATTCCTAAAATCTCAGTGTTTGGCGAATAACCTACAAGTATTAGTGAAGCATAAAGACATACAAAAGTAAATAAAGATGTAACAGTGGTAGATGCAGCTGTATAGTTCACCTGTTTTATTATGTATTTTGTGAATTATTACCAAACTGCGTGTTTTTGGAGGGGAAAAAATGAAAAAACATGTTTCTGACCAAAACGCAGTGAATTGCAAATGTGTGGGAATCCAGCGTCCCGTGTGGAAACAGCTCCAAGTGTAATCATCCTATTTAAAAGCTGGCCCAAAGTGGTCCATAGAGACATAGTGAGGAGTCTAAACAGATCTTTGTTGATGAGCGCAAAGGCGGCTGACTGCAACAGCACCTCCAAAGGACACCCTTGAAATCCTATTTCTTCTTCAGTTAGTTATCACACACAGCTGCGCTCTGTAGTTCCCCATGCTGATTCAACATATTTCAATGGAGACCCACCTCGCCTCCCACACGAGTTGTCTGCTCTCATCATGCGGCAGCAGGGGTTCCCAGGGTCAAACTGCATGGGGTAGGGAGGTTGTGGTCGTGCAGCTGGCACATTCACATTGAAGCATGCGTGCACATATGCTTGCAGGCTTGTTGTGTACAGACTTCTTGGACATCTGGCAGCATGTCTTGAGCAGGGTTTGAACATACTTTGGGCGTATATAAAGGGCTCTTTGTGCCTGTAAGGACTGCCTGGAGTGGCAAAAGAGCGCTCTGTCACGGTGGAAGTCACAAGTGACTCCACGTCAGGGAAAGTTTTCCTCATACAGTATATATTGCATACGAAGCTTATTCAACTTCCGTTACTCCCATGGTGATGTCATTCTCACGTTGTAGGTGTGTGCCAAAACAGATCTTGAAAAGTCAGTCAATGTTCAATACAAATATTCTATCATACCTACAAATCATGGATTTATGTATTAATGCCAGAAATAGGCTTTCTGTTGATGAGGCTGACCCAAAGACCCTTGCAACATGCATCAAGCATTAGTCATAAGCTCCTTTTACACTGCTGTTTTTTTTTGTCCGTCCAAAACAGTAGTAAGGAAGTATTTGCAAGTTTAACAACTGAGACTCACCTACTGTCCTCTTGTGTTGTGTTGAAAGCAATTGTCATTGTCCACAAGTATTGTGTACATCACCAGATGCTGACTTCACCACTCATCTATTTGGACTAGCAAAGGGAACAGTTGAGTTTACTGATGTTGTTTTGTTGTGGTTGCGATTGTTTTTGCAATAAGGAGATTGTTGATCGACCACTTCCTTGTCATTCTTACAACGCCCGGGTAGATGTTCCATGATCTTTAATGGTGGTCACGACAGTCAGAGGTTGAGAGCAATGTAGCTGCGCATGAGCCACACATTCTCCCGCTATAACTAGGTCTAGAGCGAGTCCAATTTATGCGCATGGACCTAAATGACATTTTTAATTAATTTATGGACATAAATGTTTTCTTTGATGTGCACATTGATTGCTGACTTGTGTGAATCATTTCTAGGGAGTCCTACCGAGAGGTGTTGCATGTCAAACGTTGTTGCTTAGAAATGTAATAGCGCACGCTGTTTTTCTAAATGTGTGCATTTCTGCAGACAGGCGTTTAGAGCAGCAGATGTCAACAAAGAAGATGGGAAAGTACAGTAAAATACAGAAATGTCGTGTTGAGACAATAAGCTGCAGCCATATCTGCAGAGGTCACAAAACTACTAGCTGGGTTTGGTTTCAGGGGTCAGAAGCCAGGAAGGTTAGTAGGAACCACTGCTCTATAAGATGTGGCCGTGCTGTGTAGTTAGGACACCCCGGGACCTTTGACTGGGCTGTTTCTGGCAACTTTCACAGTCATTTCAACAGTTTCCTGTCTGCCTCTATGTTGCACGAAACCCTCGGGAAAACATGAGCGTTTGTGCAAACAAGGATCCACTATAGTTTTGATGATTTTGAGCCCCACTAGGCTCCTCCTCCTCCTTCACTGCAGCCGCGGTGATGCGGCCTGGCTAATTAGAGGGTTGCCACGGGAACGGAATGGCATCCTAGCCAATGGGTGTAATGACAGGGTGTGTGGAGGAGGAGGGCGGGGTTAGATTATAGGCTCGGCAGTACACTGAAGAGGAGCTATAAAAGGAAAAGCAGAAGTGAGAAAAAATGCAAAGAGGTTAAGAACGTTGGGGCCACAAATTCATGTGGTCCAACAGTGAGACTTGAACATGTACGTTGGTGACGCTGTCACAAGTCTTCACACTGGAAAGACTACGCCTGAGGTTGCCGTGGCAACAAACAAGAACCAGCCTGTGAGTATTTAATGTTTCCCCCTCCTTCCTGCTGGCTGTGAGGCCACGCCATTCTCCCAAAGACCCGCTCAGTCCAGAGCTAAAAGTGGGCAAGAAGGCACTGGAGAGAAACCTTGGGGAATTGAACCACATTGTGTGAAAGCTCCGTTGGCCACAACAATCTGAGCAGTGTCATATTATATTGCATCAGCTTACTGCCAGGCACAACCACCTCAGCCCCAAACCACAAGGCATCCTGGTTTTTCCCAAACATTGGCGCAAGACATTGTAGCGTTCTTCTCCTTCTCGTGTTACGCCACCTCACACTCCTCTGCCCTAGCATCACATTGCTGCATGTTAAACGTAGCACAATACTTTTGTCATAAATCTGGAGTGAATCTCTGAAGTGCTAAAAAACCTCTGTGAGTCACTCATTCCTCAGCTGAATTCTACAAAAGCCTTCTGTGGCAACTTTTTCATCTTGATGTGTACTTTGTGCAGCAAAAGCCCCCCTGGGTAAAAAAAAAAAAAAAAAAGAGTTTTCATCCTGTGCCTTTTCATGTGGCATCGCAGGATTTGTTCTTCATGTTACCACTGCGTTAGGTTTTTGTCAATAAAGGGCTGTAATCTGATTACTTTCCACTCTTATTCTTTGAACTAACGGGTAAAGCCAACAAGTTAATTGTTGTGTACCACATTCATACAATAACATACCATTTACAAGTTGGACAGTTGCATCACGTCAGTCAGTAGGGCCAAAATCCTGTCCACAAGTAGTGTAGTGCTTGTGCAAAGACCTGGACTCACTTTCACGGCAATCCATCAAGTAATTCTTTTATTCTGAATGCAGGGGGAAGTACCATTCCTCTAAGTAGCCTCACAGACTTCATCTGGGGCCTTGCTCGGGCTGCATGATTCAGCAATAAATATGAATCCCTTTTATTGCTTAGAATTGAGATTGCGATTCTCTGGGAACCTCCTGGGTTGCAGGTCCAACTTGCACTGGCTGGCTGAGGAGGAGGAAGTGAGGAGGAAATGCCTGCTGTGCCACTTGGGTGTGATGAAGCAAAGTTAAAAAAAATCCATATTTGCGAATTAAATTAAATAACAATGTTGTCCGTTATTTTTGAATTTTTTTTGTCTGTTATTTTGTTTTGTGCAGTCCTAGTACTCACTAATGTGATTGTTTAAGGTGAATAACACTCGATGTATTAAAAATCACACATATATATATACACACACACACACACACACACATATATATATATATATACACACACACACACACACACACGCACACACACACACACACACACACACATATATATATATATATACACACACACACACACACACACGCACACGCACACACACACACACACACATATATATATATACACTATACTACTCTTCTCTTGAAGTCACATACTGAAAAGTAAATACCTTTGTTAGCCCTAATTATATGTCCATAAACTCTTTATTATTATTATTATTAATATTATTATTTGCTCTTTTCTGTTTTCCAGGTATCAGTATTACCTTCAGGTGAAGAAGGAAGTGTTGGATGGACGTCTCCACTGCACGGTGGAGCAGGGCATCAGACTAGCCGGCCTAGCAGTGCAAGGTAGGACAGGGTGATGGGTGACATACAAGAACAGCTCATGCAAATAATCTTCTAGTCGGAGACAGACAGCACAAGAGAGCACAACCTCACACTTTCTCAGGTCGTCTTGACTTTGCTACCTAATATGGCAGCATACTGCAGGGAGGGCCTAGTCCACTTGCGTTCCTATGGTATCAGTTTTAACACACACACTCCTGGTTGATGTCTGTGTCTCTGGGGGAATGTAAACAGACAGTTTGCTTATCACCAGCTCCAAGGTTAGTCTTGGCCTCCACCAGGAAGACTGTTATCAGGCCAAGGAGGTGAGGATCCGCTTATGCACGGAGCAAAACACTACTTACTGCGCCTAGTTGGAGGCGTGACCTCCAACTAGTGAAGTGGGAGTACTACAGCTATGTTGTTCACATTTAATTCTACATTCATTTAGAATCACTTACAAGAAGAAGTGAATCATAAGAGTGGGGGTTCCGTGGCTCTTGAGTAACTCTGAGTCATTTCTTTAGTCTAAAATGTGGTTGGCAGTTGGAATGTAATGGAGTGGTGTAACTTAATAGTCACCACTAGCTTTTTCTGTATTCAGTTTGCAGGATTACACTAAAACTACAAAATCATTGTGACCGTAGCATCAATAGAACCATCTATCATATTGACACTGCCCTGGTTGTTATTCTTTGTGAAGTAGGAAGTAGCCTGCTCACTAACAGACATATACACTTTCTTCAGTCTCAACAGTCCTTGGCAGAGGTCTGAGCTCTATTCAGTCTAGGGATGCTAATATCATATAATATAATACTACTGATGCTAATGTAAGCAGTAGTAACCGGACCAAAAATTAATGCAGACTCAGCCACCGACAACAAGTGCTTGAGGGTGATGTTGTGCAAATAATGTCTCAGTCGCTTCCTCATTATCCATCAATCATGCGCACTGCGAGGTGTATTGACGCACACCGGAAATCTCAACATCAACACTACAACACGGGCAAGTTGCTACACTAACTTCATTTGCTTATTTAACATTTACAATTCACAATAATTGCATGTAGGCTTATAGCAAACACCATTGTAACAGTAGTTACAATTAATTACCATCCATCCATTTTCTATGTCGCTAATCCTCACTAGAAATGTGGGGTATCCTGGAACCTATACAATTATTACATTTAAAAAAATGTAATAATTGTATATCATTGAAGTATTACTTTAAATAAAATTCTTGTTGACATTGAAACTGAAATTAATATTATTGTTTTACAATACAGAAACGGTCTTTAAAAATGCTAAAGCTGAAAATTTGACAAAACGCAAGTGCGTCCATGTGCACCCTTGAAGCATCGTTAGGTACGCCTGCGCAATGTAATGCAATCATATTTGAGAGCTATGCTATTCGTTCATCAGAATGTCCATTGTTATAAATGTTATTATACAATATTGTAATATTTGCCCCCCGCCCCCTTGAACTGACTTATTTTCGACTAATGTCTTATATCATGTATATATAAGTAGTAGACATACTGTACGTAAAAGTATTATTTACATGCTGATGCAGCAAAATTTGGGAAACACAATTTGTCACTGACAAAACTCTTGCCCACATCTAATTATTGTCTTTCAAGAATTGCTAAAAGGCATAAAAACTGTAATAAGCGTGCATCACTTGTTTTTCCAGCTGACTTTGGGGATTTCACTCAGTTTATGTCTCAGGACTTCCTCAGGGAATATGTGCTATTTCCAGTGGTGAGTAGTCCTTAAATCATGTTGATAATTCTCTTTCTTATAGAGCGCTACAAATGAGCTCTTCTTTTTAACCCCTAGAACTGGCCTAATGGAGATGAAGTGCTGGAGGAATGGACTCAAAAGGTTGCAGAAGAGCACAAGAGCCACTGGTACAATAATCCTGTAATTTTTGTGCAATATTCGGCTGAGTATGGGTTTCTTTCACCATTTTTGTCATGCATCTTTGCAGCCGAATGCAAGCAGCTGAGGCTGAGCTCATGTACATCAAGGAGGTGGAGAAACTGGATGGCTTTGGCCAGGAGAGCTTCCCTGCTAAGGTGGACACTAAACCCCACAATATCCGCCACGCTTCAATAGCATTTCTTCTGATCAGTTCCTTCATCCGCAGGACAACTACACCAATGATATTTTCATTGGCATGTCTTTCATCGGAGTGTTTGTCAAACATCGAAATGGGAGGTCTATCATGCTCCACAGGCAAGTCCTACTTGAGCCTGCATGTCCTCAAATGTGGCATGGCAACAGGCGTACATTTGTGCGAAAACGTGTGTTTGCCACAGGTGGAAGGACATCGGCACCATAGGGCACAACAAGTCTGCCATCACAGTCGAGATAACTAGCAGGGATGACACTATCATTTTTCACACCGTGAGTATGCACACGTGCATTCCAGACACATCCGTTTAGGAGCAACTGCAAAATCCAACAAGATCCCAAGAGCGCGTTTTGCCTTGAGCTCTTAAATCAGCAAAGTTGCATTTTACACAATAACTTTATTGTTAGTTTGCATGTGCCAACTATTTGTTAACTTTTTTCTGTTATTCTTTTTTTATTTTGAGTAAACATTTAATATTGATGATGATATATATTGTGTATTGCAATGTTTATTCATATTTAAATTAGTATGATAAATGAAAACACACTGATTATTCTGTCATAATATTTGATACATGTAATGTATTTTTGTAATAATAGGTGCAATTCCTCATCATTGGGCTTTGTAAAGTTAGATTTAAACAAATAAAATAAGTTTGCCGAAAAACGAAACAGCTCTCAGTGTGATGCAGTGTCCTTCTGCACCTTTGCAAACTACAACCACAATAATAACCAAATTGGGAATTGCATATCAAAACTGTAATGTTATGGCTGGTGTCAGTACACTAGTACACATCGGGAATGAAGGGTGTTTTGTGAATGTTACACATAAATGTCTTTGTGTTTTTGCCTTTAGGAGGATATGGAAATGGCCAAGTACATTGCTCGTCTTTTTACGGCCAGACACAAGTTCTACAAACAGAACAAGATTTGTGCAGAGTGAGAGAGCACTTCATGGAAAATGTGACCAAGCCACAGACTAGATGTGAAGCTTACTTGTTATCTATTTATTCCAATTTGTGTCTCTTCAGGCCGACTCATTCCCCTGCACCAATCAGGAGGCGACCCACCTGGACTCACCGCCTCTCTCTGGTACTCTCAGCTTGTGAAAACCGACCCAAAATGGAACTGATCTCTGTTTTGTCTGCCTTGTGTAAAGCTAGATGCCAGAAGGGTTTTGTAAAGGGTACAGAAAAGGCTGCGGTTGGAGCCTTCACCCGCTCTCCCAGTCAGGGTCACTCTTTAATTGGGCCACTGAATCTCGGGTTTAGCATGTGGTGTGGTGTGGGTGTTGTTGTAAGGTTTGCCTGGCCGTCGCTTGCTGTGATTTTCAGTGTGACAATGAAGGCAGTGATTTGTGTGTCTCCATCGCTGCTGGCCAGACAATGGCTGGAGCTGAACATGGCAAACGGTCCCTCACTCTGGTGGAAAATTCTTGTCTGTTGCTACTCCACAATACAGCTTTGATATTAGCGCAATTATCAAAATGCAACATACTGAAAATTACATTTTTTTATTTCAAGCGGCCAATAATTGAAGAAGGGTGTTTTTTTCAGAAATTTGAGAACTGTATATAACATATATATATACAGCATACAATATATGACTACCTCGCACAACACAGCAGCCCCAGAACCAGTGTGGTAATAGCAGTGAGAGACTCACAGGACAATGCAGTGCAGTTGTGCGCCACTGACACTCAACCCCAATAAGAAACATTGTTCAAGCCCAACTTTTATTGTATCGCATTAGCCTCGCAAGTGCTCAAACTGTTCGGCGTACGTACATTAATCGAGGGATGTGCTTTGTGATAAAAACAAATTGTTTCCTATTGTAGCCACGGCCGCAGTCCTGTAACTTCCAGACGATGCATTCCCAGTATGGAGAACACTATCAAGACACACAGAGCTCTCAAGGTAACACACAAAGACATTTAACCCTTCCCCCTAACCTTAGAGTTCAGACTCTCAGCCAATAAGTCTGGAGTTACTTCAAGTTGATGTATACGCTAAAGGACTTCAACTGTGTCAGTGTGTACTCCTGTCTTTCCTAAATAGACAGTATCTTCCATGACGACCCCTACTACAAATCCCAGACCAGCCTGGACCACTGCCAGGTGGACTTCCCCTTCCGTAATGGCACCTTGCCCAATGGAAGCATGTACAGCAGCCCCAGCTTGAGATCCCTCAACCATTCCCAGACGTTCATCCCACCCTCGCCAATGTCCTCCAACCTCAGCATCCCCGGCAGCGAGCTCATGCGCCCCGACTACATCCCCAGCCACCGGCACAGTGCCATCATCGCTCCATCCTACCGGCCAACGCCTGAGTACGACACCGTGATGCAGCAGAAGCGGCGCATCCTCCCTGCTCACCATGACCTCCATAGCCAGTCGTTGCGCAGTCTGAACATTAGCAATGCCTGCGCCTATCGCCAGCCTGAGGCGTTGGTGTATAGCCAACCTGAAATGAGGGAGAGGGGGCCTTATCATGGGCTGGGACCCGGTTCCGGACCTTACACACAGGTAAAGAAAGCATCTAGATGTGTCAGTAGGTATGTACAGTATGTAGGTGGAAGGACATGTACTGTATGTAAGTAGACACATGCAGTTTTTACTGTAGATTGGTAGACAGACTAAATATGCACTAGAATACCTTCATCTTTTGTTCAGAGTTAGCTACGATCACAGGTAAATGACCACACTTGCTTCTCATTCATCCCGGACACAGGCAGACGCTGCGCGTTTACTGACTTGGATGGGGAAGCGTACAGTGGGTTGTTCCACTGCGCCAAACTGGACGCTCCTTGAATAAATGCTGGGCTTTGTCCCGCCCATCGGACCCTCTGCGTCTCTGGGGGTCTGTAGGGCAGTGGGCTGGCCCAGACACTTCTGCATGATGATTGGATGATCTGGCTGAGGCAGAATCCATTTTTGAATGCCAGTAAAATAAGTTAATCAGCAATCTTGAAGTATAAACCGCCACCTGACCAAGTTTTTCTTTCCGTTGTTCTAAACTGATCCTGAGACTTCACTGATCCCCAAGCGACTTTGTCTTTGTTAAAAACGACCAACGTTGATTTAGCCGACTCACTTCTTTCCCTCTGTGGTTTTTTTCCCCAACGAGCAGTGGGAAAGACGGCTAGTTGGTACGACAGGGTCAAAGATGGTTTTCTTGAGAAAGAACAGAGGGTAGAATTTACATATAAATAAAAAAACACATTTATGATGTAAACCGAAAGAAAATGAGCTTCCCCTCCTTGAATGACCAGCAGCCGCCACTGGTAGACTCTAGACAAATCAAGACAATTCATAATGTGGTTCATTGGTGAATGTCATCCACATGCCTATGTGCATTCCCTACAACATTTAAATGCAACACATGTATTTAACTGATTTAGATTATATAGCAGTGGCTGTTGCTTTGGTGATGCAGCCTCTGGGGCCTTTCAGAAAAGTCACTGACCAATCATGTGACACTGGGTTTTGGTGGACTTATTTTCACTAATTATTGGATTTTAAAATATGCAATTTAAGGTATTAGGGCATTTCAAGAAATATTTTATTTCCACTATTAAAGCATGTGCCAAAAAACAGAGGGTTGTGTCAGGAAGGGCATCCGACGTAAGGAAAAGAAGAAGATTTTATGCTGAAAATATCTATTTCCTTTCTTGTTTCCTTCTCTAAATTCACAATCATTTCTCTGCTTTCCAGATTAGCTACAGTAAGCCAGTGTCTCATGGCCCCCATCAGGGAGGACCAGCCAGCAGTCAGGGGCCCTGTCATTCACCATGTATCAACGGAGGAGGAGGCATCAGCACTGGCGTTGACGGTGGCAGCGGTGGTGGTGGTGTGGGAAGCTCAATATCTCACACAGTTAGTACACCTGAGCTTGCTAATACCAAACAGCAAGGGGCTAATCCTGGTAACTACGCCGCAACCGCTCACATTATGAGAAACCACATATCACGACCTCCCCCACCGTATCCCTCCACCCCTTTCCGGCCAGCCACCAGCACGCCGGACCTGGCGAGCCACCGCCTCCGCTGCATCGGGGGAAGCAGTCCAGAGCTGGTCACCCGCATGGTGCAGTTGTCTGTAAAGACTTTCCAGCAGGACAGCTCGGCGGTGGTGCACCAGTCCTTGCAGGAGGTCAGTGAGCCGCTCACCACTGCGGCAAAGCACCGCTCCACGTTGGGCAAGAGGCACAGCATGGAGGTGATTAGCAGCATGAGAGCAGGTGGGGGCATAGAGGGCATGGTGATTAAGGGCATGAACACTCCTCTTCATCGAAGGAATACCCTCCGAGAGCATGTGATGCCCCCTCAACCCATGCCGCAAGCGCAGCCCCAACCCCCTCAGCCACAAACTCAACCGCAGCCTCACCCACTTCCTCCTCAACCCAAAGACTTGCCCAAAGCCATCTCTTCCCAAAAGGAATCAGCAGTGGCGCCACCTGCTCCCGTGGCCTATCAGCATCAGAAAACTCTCTCAAACGTCACCATGCTCATCCACAGCAGTGAAAGCGAGGAGGAGGAGGAGGAGGAGGAAGAAGAGGAGAGGCCTGAGTTTGATGTTCAAATCCCAGGTCTGAATGAGGACATCAGCATCAGTGCCCAGTTACAGGCCGCCTTGGCCAAACTGCCCAACAAACCCCCTCCACAGTACCCCGGTCCTCCGAGACCTCCCAACAATGTTTCCATTCACACACACGCTCACCACCACAACCACAACCAAGCAACACACAGCAGCCAGGGACCAGTGGACCCATGCCAAGCCCAAGGGCTGATTCCCGGGGATGGCGATCCTGAAAGTGGTGGTAGTGGGACTCTAACACGAGGGGACCAGGGTGGGGTAAATGGAAATGTTTTGGGTCCCTCGATTTCGGAACCCGATCTGACCAGTGTGAAGGAGAGGGTAAGAAAGGAGCCGGTCAAGGAGAGGCCCGTGTCTGAGATGTTCTCTTTAGAAGACAGCATTGTGGAGAGGGAAATAGCGCAGAGGGTAAGACTTTAGCCAATTCATCTGAAAAATCACATTTTCTTGTGCAGTAAAAAACACAATCTAAGTAAAAATAATCTGTTCCAGGGTCAAAGCGTCACCCTTGTAAAACCTTTATTCATAAGTCCGCATTATTTAACAAAAAAACATACACTTTATACCTTAACGTTTTTACTTCAAGAGCCAAAAATTCAATTACATTTTTTTTACATAGTATTATACATTTACATTTAAAATAATATTAATGAAGAACACAACAGACTCGTAAATAAATATAAGCAAAAGCAAATTATACAAACAGCAAAATACACAAGACTTGTTTTACGAGGACGAGATGAGATTTTGACATTTTAGGGGAAAAAACGGACAATATTTTGCAATCTTTTAATTGCATTTCTACTGCATTACCTTGCAATGTTCAGTGTGAGGCTACACTCTTCTGCACTTCTCCTGAATGCATGCGGCCTGCCCCGCCACCACCTATCGAGAAAAAGTGACGTACCAGAGGGCTCACTCTGTTCATGCCATTGTTCCAGGAAACCAATGTGCCAAGGTGCTAAAAGCAATGCACAGAGTGAACTTTCTTCCTGAAAACAGACACACGGGCGCATGGCATTTTCTTGCCAATGTTAGCAGTTACATCTTTTTTAATGGAAATTTTGATTTAATTTTGCAACATTTTTAATTTGAAAAACATTCTGTAAGGGGATGAGAACACATGCTAGTTATTTTTCCCTTGAAATGATGTTGTTTATTAGCTAGTTCCTGATTGGCATGATTAGCAGTAATCCGGGGTTCAGCACCTGAGAGGGTAGCACTAGGCTCTGAGTCCCGCCAGGCTGCTAAAACCTAATGAACCCCCTCAGATTATGCTTTGGTCTTGACCGTTCTTCTGTAGGTTGGTCTGACTTGTGGAGATAAATGTCTTGACTCAACGTGATAAGTAACAATGAAGCCAATGCATAGCTGGCGGTCACCCCCCTTGTTGTTGTGACTGTCCCAAAGAGGTTAAGAGGGGAAGGGTGAAGCTCTCCTGCAGGTTTTAATAGCATTTGAGATTAGGAGAGGTAATCTTTTTGAAGGAAGGCGGGACCAGACAAATTGGGTCAGAGTTTGGTTCCAGTTGCAGAGCAGGAAGGAGGAAGTGCAATGTTACACTCGCCATGCTGTCTGTACCTCTAACCATGGGATTGTCCTCTCTCTTGAAGACGCTGGAAAGACAGAAGATGTCTGTAGACTCTATGAAGCGACCTTTGATGATGGCGGCCCTCAACGGCCTTTATGTGGCTCGGATGCCCGTCCCAGAGTCTCCTTCGGAGGATGGTGCCAAGGCTGTCATTGATGAGCGGGTAAGACGACTGTAGCAACGCATATGAAAAGTGTATTTGAAAAGCAACAGGTTCTAAACATTGCCTTTTCAGAAAAAATCAAACCAATGATATCACTAAAAATGTTAACATAATTGATGGGAAATAAGAAAGCGCAAACAAAAACATGCAACGCTTCTTTGTCTAATAGGACTCTAGGATCGTTTAAAAGAAGGGTTTATAATCGGCTCAAAGTAAACTTTGTATGAGAAGCGCCTCCTCACTGTTAGGGAATATGTACAGTACAGCATACTGTATATGTAGACATGTTTGGTGTGTTGGTTAGTTTGTCCAGAAGAGGTGAGTAAACATGGATAAAAGTTATTTGACTTAAATGCAGACAACATTATTTTGCAGAAGAGACTCATGTCAAATGAATGCTGGCAATGTGAGAGGAGGAGGTGTAACACCAGACTCTTTGTCCACGCTGTTGCTAAGCTAACGAGGACAAGCTCTAAGTGGGCTGTGCAATGCGGGCCTGGCTGTACTTCATCGCTTGTGGGTCTGCTGGAATGTTAGGAATGCCATGGACAGCAGCGAGGGGAAGATGTGCATTATTCATGCTTTTCATTCTGTATTGATGGCAATTTCACACTTGTGTAGTAGTCAGCTCCGGTCCGATTTGGAAATGATGTTGGCGATGGGACTGAAAACATTCTTCTGCTCCTTTTTTTTTATTTTTTAGTGTAAGACGTTGCAGCTCAAGCTGGAAGAGGAGCGGGTCTTCACCGAGTACGAGCAGGTGCCCAAAAAGAGGGCGGACGGCGCTCTGATCACTGCGACCCTCCCGGAAAATGCGGAGCGCAATCGTTTCCGCGACGTGGTCCCGTATGAGGAGAACCGAGTGGAACTTGTTCCCAACAAGGAGAACAACACGGGTTACATCAACGCTTCGCATATCAAGGTGGGCGGCCCGTACCTTTTAGGTACTTTTTTATATGGGCTGTGTTGATGACTGTAAAATATTTTTTTCCCATAGAAAAAAAGTCTAAACAAGACAATTCATCTTATATTCAGGGGATGGAAGTTTACAGTATAGGTGCAACTTCTCCGAACTTCTCCTCAAGAGAGTTTTTCTTCTTTGCACACACAGTAGTGACCAATATAGGGTCTCGACAAAAACTACAGTATGCCTTGTCGTCTTATATTTGGGTCAGTTGGGTGTAAGATTGTATGGATGACATACCTGTCAGTTGATGAAGGTCTGTAGCATCTTAACCAGAAGCTCCGTACCTCATTCCATGTTCGTTCCTGTCTGTGTAAAGACCAGGTGTCCCAATGGTTACAGTACCATTCAAAATAATAGCAATCCAATGTGACAAGATTAAGTACTGTTAATAGTATATTTTTATTGCTACATGGCAAGTTGGTGCAGTAAATTCTCAGAAAACAAACAAGACCCGGGATTCATGATATGCATGATCTTAAGGTTGTGCAATTGGCAATTAGTTGAAAGGGGTGTGTTAAAAAAATAGCAGCGTGGCATTCAATCAGGGATCAATTTTGTGAAAACAGGTGCGAATCGGGTGGCCCTTCCTTAAGGATGAAACCAGCACTTCATGAACATGCATTTCCCTTAGAAAGACTGAGGAAAATGGGTCGTTAAAGACACTGCTCAGAAGATCAGCATACTTTGATTCAGATGTTAATTGGAGAGGGGAAAATTTATGAAGAGGTGCGAAAAAGTTTTGGCTGTTCAGCTGAAATGATCTGCAGTTCCTTATAATGGAGAGCAAAACCAGAGACACGTGGCAGAAAATGGAAGACAACTATCAAAATGGATGGAAGAATAACCAGAATAGCAAAGGCTCAGCCAATGATCAGCTCCAGAATAATCAAAGACAGTCTGGAGTTACCTGTAAGTACTGTGACAGAAGACTGTCTGTGTGACAGGAATCCCCGGCAAAGCCCCACTGTTAAAAAAGGCATGTGCAGAAGAGGTTAAAATGTGCCAATCAACTGGCCTAAAGAGAAATGGAGGAACATTTTGTGTACTGATGAGAGTAAAATTGTTCTTTTTGGGGCCAAGGGCCGCCGACAGTTTGTGAGACGACCCCCAGACTTTGAATTGTGGAATGTTGTTAAAGAATCTAGAAGTAGAATAACAGCTGAAAAGTTGGTTGACTCCATGCCACTCAGATGTGAAGCAGTCATAAAAAACAAAATATTAGTTTGGTCATTCACAGGGTTGCCAAATTATACAAACAAAAATAGTTTAGAGTTTTTAAAGTCAACAGCAGCTATATTTTTTGAACACGCCCCTTTCAAAGAATTGCCCAATTGCACAGCCTTAAGAGCTTGCATATAATGAATGCTGGGTCTGGTTTGTTTTCTAATCTCCGTTGGGCATCTCTGTGTGGAGTTTGCCCTATATGTGCCCTGCGATTGACTGGCGACCAATCCAGGTTGTACACCGCCCCTCGGCCAAAGCCAGCTGGGATAGGCTCCAGCATACCCGCGACCCTAATAAGGATAAGCGGCATAGAGAATGAATGTACTTCACCTACTGGTAACTTGTTTGCCATGTAGCAATACAAATATACTAATAACAGTGGTTCATCTGGTTAGTCGCATTGGACTGCTATTATTTTGAACACTACTGTATAATGAGCTTGGTCTCCTATAGTCATGAGCCTATGGAGTAGGAGTGTCCCGAGACAAGTCAATACATGGGATTGGTTCTGCGAGAACAAGATGAGATTGCAGAAGGTGAAATCTTGTCACATTTTAACTCACAGGATCTTGTGACACCCCCACCATGCTGCTTTTCCATTGTACAATAACGAAGGTCTACGGTATGTATTTCCCATATGGAGACGCATGTTATCCAAGAGGAGACTGAGGGCAGAAGAGGAGACTGTGGGCTATAATGCTGCAGCATTTACAACTACGACACTTTAGCATGTCTTTATTTTGGTCATTTCTGAGCAATAGTATCAGTAAATATTTAGAAAAGCTGGATTGAATACAAGCGGTACCTTGTAGTACCTGCTATTGCCAGTGCCAATGCATCATTCCAATCAGAACTGAAGTCTGTTGATGTTAGTGTCTCGTACAACGACCATGTCCCGCAGCAGACATGAAGGACACACTCCTACTTCTTCCCTGTATTGTGGTCACCTTTGGCAAAGAAAAGCAGGAAGGATAAAAGGCGGGCCTTTCAGCTCAAAGAACTCGCAGGAATGTTCTCCAAACCCTCTTAAGTCCATCTGAGCTACACCCCCCACCCCGACCACCTCACTGGCATGGTGCATGAGTCCTGCATGCAAGTTCAGTGTGATCCCGCCCTGTCACAGCGTAACCCTCTTACGGAACCGCCACCCCTCGCCTTGTTTATTTCCCGTCAACGTGTTTTTAGAAGGTACAATGCTACAAGACTTGGGCCCAATGCAAGCGGACGGTGACGAGGGAAGTAGGAAAAGAAATTGTAACTAAGTAAAGTTGGTTAGCTGGTGTGCTCCTATCTGCAAAGTTAAATGGAAAGGTCATTTTTACGTAATCCTGCTCACGCTTTGGTGCACTTTTTATGCCACATTTAGTTTTCAAAATCTCATTATTTTTGTAGGGTGTTGAAAGTAAAACATAAAAGGGAATTATGTGTAATTCATTGAGACACATTTGCTCAGTTATGTGTGACATTGTAATGTAATTTTTGTTTCGTAGTCCTTATCTAATATAAAAATGCTGTAAAAACCTTGTTGGATAATTAGATGCAACTCTGAATGCTTTGCATGTGTACCCAATGAAGTGTGGGCACCATACTGCCCTCTGGCGGTAGTTCAGCTTTAAAAATTGGGGCTAATGAGAATGTCTGTACAGTACAGCGTGTATTTGGTTTGGTACGAAACTTGCGTTTGGTATTTTGGCGTGTTTTATGTTTTTTTTTATTTTCTTCAGGTGACCATCAGAGGCGAGGAGTGGCACTACATCGCCACCCAGGGCCCTCTAGCCAATACCTGTGCCGACTTCTGGCAGATGGCATGGGAGCAGGGGGTCAGCGTCATCGCCATGGTTACAGCTGAGGAGGTACACATGCACGCGCACGCTTTGCTCTCAAATGTACCACGGATTTACAGTAACTGACTCTCCATCCAGGAGGGAGGCAGGTCGAAGAGTCACCGCTACTGGCCCAAACTGGGCTCCAAACACAACTCAGCCACTCATGGCAAGTTCAAGGTGACCACCAAGTTCCGCACCGACTCGGGCTGCTACGCTACCACAGGGTTAAAAGTCAAACACCTGCTCTCGGGCCAGGAGAGGACCGTGTGGCACCTACAGTACACTGATTGGCCTGAGCATGGGTGCCCCGAATACGTCCAGGGGTTCCTCTGTGAGTCACATCCTCCACGTTGATCAATGAAGCATATTCCTTCTTGCTATTATTTCAACTTCTCCTTGCAGCCTACCTTGAGGAGATCCAGTCTGTGAGGAGACACACTAACTCCATGTTGGACACCTCCAAAAGCCTTAACCCTCCTGTGGTGGTGCACTGTAGTGCGGGGGTGGGTCGGACAGGAGTGCTTATCCTCACCGAGCTCATGATCAGCTGCCTGGAGCACAATGAGGTCAGTGGAGCACCTCCTTACTTGCAGACAAGTCAAAGAAACATGCGTACAAAAGTATGGGCCCACTATGGTAGTACGTCGTATAGAGTGTATGTAGTAGGGTATCATGCAGAGATTCCAGTCACATGAATTGACTCAAGTCAGACACGAGTGGCAATTTTTAGGACTTGTGACTTGTTTGACAAATGTTTCAAAAAGACTCGACTTGCTGCATATGCTCACTTTGGCGCAATCTGTCAGAACACAACATGGATAAGCCGGAAGGAAAAGAAGACAGAAAGATTTTGTGAATATTTGTTTGTATACCTTGTTTCCTAACAGTTCCTGTAACACGGCAGTAAAATGGCTCAGACATAACAGAAAAGTCGTTGTTTTTAATCATCCTTCCTGTTGAAGAGCCTCAGTTACCGCCGAAGTTGCGTTGTTCTCCTCACGTAGCAGTCCAGCCTTTGGAAATCAATTGAGGGAAAAAAGTTGTCATGTAACCTTTGACCCAGGTCAAGGGTCACACATGTGACCTAAAGGAAGCATTAAAATGATCAAGGTTTTGAGAATTAAGTTGTGACGAGAACGATGTATATTTATGAGAAAATATTTTCATATTGCGAGAGTAAAAAGGTAACTTTACGGGAATAAAAGTAACTTTATTTTATAGGCATAATCGTAGTGATTATTTTGGTGCTTTATTTTATTGTATTGTTTTTTTGTTTACTTGACCATTCATTCATTCCAAACAGAAAATAAAATTCAAGAAAAAAAATATAATTAGTTTTGGTTAATCAATCATCAATTATTATTATTACTTTTACTATTTCAAGTCGGTATCTCTTGTGAAAAGGAGAGAAATGGATAAAAAAGGTTATTTCTTTATGTCAAGTGTGCACATGTACCTAATGAAGTGAGACTTGGAGCCACATAGGTGCAGAAGAGGGCTCTACACTGCCCTCCTCTGGTAGTTTGCCAACATTACGTCTGAATGATTTCTACTTGATATAGGGAGTTTACAGACTAACGTTTCATTTTTCATATTTCGGTTTAATCGTTAATTCCTATTAATTTCCACTACATTGCTGCAGTGTATGTATAGTTTTAAACTATGAAATGTTATTTTTTTCAAAGTCATTATTACGTGTTTTATTTATTTGTTATATAGTGTATGTAGGTGTTTTAGACGCTCAATGGAGTCCTCTACAGCCATGCATTCCTACTAGGGGTGCAACAATTGGTTTTAACAATGAATTGAATCGTATCCAATTCATTTAGAACAATACGATCCCAAACGATACAGTAACTTTTAAGCCCAAAATTCAAGCAGTCTGACGGTGAAATAAATGGCTGGATTCTGGACAGTGCAGGTAAAGTTTCCTAAATTCCCTTCGCTTTTTGTAAGAGCATCAGCTACACGGTAATTATGGACATAAACAAAAACATAAAGTGCAACCAACACTTCGGGTTGAACTAACAAATAAATGAACAGGTTGAATGATGAATTCTATCTGATGAAACATGACAGACTTGGAATTGATACCACATTCACTTCTCCATCCATTTTTTAAACCGCTTATCCTTCTCTAACCAAAGTATTGAAGAAGTTATTGCGCATCACCAGATTAGGATGATCTTTCATGTGCCGATAGATATTAAAGTGAAGGAATATGCTACATAGCGTAACCCCTGCACAAACACTATTGAAGCTACAAGGAGGTGTTTGAACAACAGCGCTCCCAAACGACAAGCCCCCCATTCAACCAGAGCATAGAAACTTGCTCCGTATCTTGTCCTCACGCTCCCATCCATGAGTTTGAAAGGCTTCAAGTTGGGCTTAACTTTGGATGTGCTCCAAGACCCAGTATAAAACCTATACCAAACGGAAGAGGAAGAAGTCGTCCAGCTAACAAGCATGTATACCAAAGCAAATACACCCCATCATCTATGACAAATGGCACGCGGACTTTTCCAACAGAGCGCGCACGCGCAGCGTCACATGCCCTAGTCGACAGGCATGACTAATCGACTTACGATATATCAAACTGTTACGAGGGTTTAACGTCTTTATCGTTAAAATAGCTAAAAAACACACATCCATATCAAACCTGCAGTGTTTAAATCCAAGGTTTTATTTCCAAGTCTTCCATTACATCGATTAATCACCGATATGTTTTGTCTGCAATGGCAGTTTGGCGAACACAGATCGATGGAGTTGGATCATAGGAATATAAATCCATACATCAAGGTAGTGAATGAATCGTTACACCCCGAATTTCTACTCATTGTTTTGTTTTCCCTCCTCTCCAGCCCGTGGAGGTCCCCACTATGTTGTCAGGTCTGAGGCAGCAGAGGATGCTGATGGTCCAGACGATCTCACAGTACAAGTTTGTGTACCGGGTCCTCATTCAGTTCCTGAACAACTCCCGGCTCATTTGAGTCAGTCTGTGCTGTCGTGTCAACGGAAACTTTGAGTCAGATCGTTCAGCTAACGTCGGCAGTACAGTCAGCGTATTTGTTACAATCCATAATTGTTCACGCAAAAGCCGGGATGGTAAAACAAAAAAGCAAAAGAGGACATTGTAAAATATTCAGACGATGGGTGACATGAGTCCACTTAATTATTTTGTTTTCTCTTCATTTAAAACACATTCCAAAAACATGTACTCCGTTTTCTGAGATCCTATTGCGTAAGCAGTCCATAGAATTAGCCTGATGGGCTTTACTGTCTTCATGTAAATAGTGTCATTGTGCCTTACTGATATCTTAACAGAGGATATTTCCATGTCCTCAAATAAGTACCTTGCTTTTTGCCCCCCAAGATCAGTATTTATTACTTTCAAATACACTTCAAATGGTCTTGCTCCCTCTCAGGTAAGACAGTGCTGATATTTTGGTTTGGTTTTTGAAGGAAAAAACAAAACAATCTGTTTAGAAAATGATATCGGGAGTAATTGTATTTTTCTCCGTTTTCCTTTTGTACATACACCGACGGTCTATCTTTCCTGACTTGGTACTCCAAAATACCGCAACCTGTTCAACTATGCATGCATATTTGTATTGTGTATATATAAACATATATATATATAACTATATTCTGAGATAAACCCTTTATAAGCTTCCTGCTCTCTTCACATCCACGTGTTTTTTGCACTTTTATGTCCGTTTTTTTTTCATATTTAATCCCCTTTTTGGAAAAAGAGGTGTACATATGTTTTGTGTTTCCACCGCATTCCCTTACTTGTCATGCAATAAAGCCTTATTTTCTTTAAGCGCTCCTTTAAAAGCTTCTTTGCTTATTAATGCACAGATGGGAATTCCCTCCTCTTACAGTAGGAGCTGGGAGTACAAACATGGAGTACAATTTTTAAAGAGGCTCCCTGCTGGCCAAGCTGCTCTCCTGAATTCTCACAGATCTTACTGAGCCTCCAGTCACGGTGCGCCAAAGTAGGGGTGGGCAAACTACAGCCTGGGGGACACATCCGGCCCGCCAGGCGTTTGAATCCGGCCCGCCCGATGCGTTCAAAGTGTTTAATGTAAACTTAACATACAAGCTGGCAACATGACTTGCAAGTAGTCAAAAGTCAGGCTGAGACAACCTTTTGTTGGCATAAGTTGCCTTTCACATGCAGCAGTCCGAGACAACCCACAGTAACCCATATGGGACACACAACAGAACAACAAAGCTACGCAATGCACTGTCGACATGCTCCTAAATTGTTAATGTCCTATTGTTTGTAGTTCTTATTGTACATCACACATCCTTTATTCATGCATATTCCGCGCGTTTTATTCAAGGAAAAAAACAACTAAAATTCAAATTTGCTATTTGAGGTGGTCTGATGTTTCAAGCGCTCCTGAAAAAAGGTACAGCAGATATAAATGTATACAGATTATAAATAACATAAGAAATAATTGCAGGTAGACTGAATTACAAGCGTAAATTGTGTGCATGTGTCAAATATACTGTTTGGCCCCCCAGCCAATTTAGGTAAATCAATGGGAGTCCAAAAGTGTGCCCACCCCTGCTTCAGCATGCCCGGAACACCTCAGCGGGGAGGCATCTTCCATGCTTTGGCTGTCCAATGAGCAGCCAGCGCCGGTGACGTGAAGAAGTTTACTGTCGTGCTGCGTCTTGGCGGAGATCTTTCAGAAAGCGGTGATCTTTGCCGTGAGTGACCTCCATGATGGCGATCGCCTGTTGGCACACAATTTCATTCACAGCATGCCGGTGTCAAGAAGAGCGAGGGAAGGCTGACGTACCTTCTCCAGGGCGCTCGCGCCCATGGAGCGCCGGTCCAGTGCCATGTAGAGTTGGGCCAGCTTCAGGTGCACAGACGACACGTTCAGGGAGTGGGGCGGGTACAGCTGGCTGCACGGATAGTTAGACCTTATTTCAGAACCTTTGCATGTTCTACTTGATGCCAAAGAGGAACTGTCACCAGTCAAGAATTTCATTCAATGCGGCAGAAAAGATGTATTCTTTTATTATGATTTTATTTAAGGTTGTAGCTCGGGGTCACCCGTAGGGGCGCCAGAGGACTTCAAGGGGGGAGTATTTGCTAAAGAAGAAAAAAGCAACACACTTTGGACAAACAAGTCCCGGTATTTCCTGCACTCTAGTAGTCACTTTTCCTTTCTGCCTTCTAAAATATTATTTTAAAAGGACCAACTCGTGGGAATTTTAGCCCAACGGGAAGTGTTTTTCCGAATAGTATTAATGAAGTTTTTACTTTGAAGAGAACTTTTGATTGCTTCAGGGAGGAGCTTGCGTTTGACAACACATAACCGTCATGCCGATCCTGTTCTGATACTTACCTGAACGGTTTGAGCAGCTTCTCGCCGTATCTCACAGCCCGCTCCAAGTCCGACATGTAGACGCACACACCCATCGCCTGGTACGTCATGTGAAGCACGTACACGTTGGAGTCGTCGAACTCGACCCCCATCTCTTCCAGGCTCTGCTCGCACATCTCCAGCAGCTCGCTAGGGGGTGCCACCGAGTCAAGGGACGCAAGGGTGGCCTGCGATGAGCTCGTTGCAATCAAAGGATATTCTTTACATGTTTGAGGGCTCGGAACTCCCGGATGGTCTTCCTGGCGTAGCGCACCATGGCACCGACGGCCTCGGCCCGGACGGGCTCACGCACCTTCAGCTTCAGCTCGTCCTGCGGGCAGGCGAGGCGGTGAACGCGTTGGCAGCACGGCAGCGGGCGCGCGCACTCACCAGAGATCTGCTTTGACACTCCGGGCACTCGCAGGTGAAGAAGTACGACGCTCTCAGCCGGTCGTTGCGGTCGTCGGTGGGGTAGAGCAGGTCTATGTAGCTCATCAGGACCTGCGCGCGGCAACACACTTGTCAGCCGACGGATGGGCCGGATTGTCGCCAGGCGCGTTCAAATAACCTCTCAGGTCGTACACAGGAAATTATCCGTTCCTGGGTCAAACTGTGGCCATCACGCAACTTTTAAAAAGTGAACCACTTTTTTTTTTTTTTGGGATGATGATTGACTGACACATGGAAACAAGCGTCACTTTTCCTCACTTCTTCTCCGGGCTTCAAGTCCTTCACCGCTCGAACGTCAGCCCGCGTCCCGTCAAACGTGACGATGACGCTGGGGAGGCAGCTGTGGTTGATGAGCGCCACGCTGCACAAACACAAAATCACAACACCTGTTGGCACCCCTACAGCTTTTTGTTGCCCAAATCACAATACAACCATTTCGTCAATCAGTCAATGCATTACGTCAAACCGGAAGTAGCACGCAAGCTAACCAAGAAGGCGACAAAGAAGAACAAAAAGTGGTACCTTTTGTTTCTGTTCCAGTCACAATTTCCTCCACCCCACAGTCAAATATGGTACGGCCCTTTTGGCCAACCTCTTGAAACAGGAAGTGGCAGTCTTACGGAATGACAGGACAATCAATAATGCAAAAAGATAAAAATGTAGTCATATTCTTTTTCCAGGAAAAGGAAGGAGTGGAAGGAACACTTTGAGACCCTTCTCAATCCCACTGACATGCCTTCCGTAGAGGAAGCAGAGTCTGAGGATACGTACGTGGACAGTTCTATCACCGTGGCTGAGGTAATTGGGGTAGTTAAATCCCTCCCCGGTGGCAAGGCTCCGGGGGTAGACGAGTTCCGCTCTGAATTTCTCAAGGCTCTGGATGTTGGGGGACTGTGTTGGTTGACACGCCTCTACAACATTGCATGGAAGTCAGGAACAGTACCTCTGGACTGGCAGACCGGGGTGGTGGTCCCCATTTTTAAAAAGGGTGACCGGAGGGTGTGTTCCAACTATAGGGGGATCACACTCCTCAGCCTTCCTGGGAAAGTCTACTCCAGGGTGCTGGAGAGAAGGGTACGACCGTTAGTCGAACCTCGGTTAGAGGAGCTGCAATGTGGTTTTCGTCCCGGTCGCGGAACACTGGACCAGCTCTACACCCTTGCAAGGGTACTCGAGGGTATGTGGGAGTTTGCCCAACCAGTCTACATGTGCTTTGTGGACCTGGAAAAGGCATTCGACCGTGTCCCTCGTGGTGTCCTGTGGGGGGTGCTCCGGGAGTACGGGATTGATGGTCCGCTTCTACGTGCCATTCGGTCCTTGTACAATCGAAGCAGGAGCCTGGTTCGCATTGCCAGCAGTAAGTCGAGCTTGTTTCCGGTGAACGTTGGCCTCCGCCAAGGCTGCCCTTTGTCACCGATTCTGTTCATAATCTTCATGGACAGAATTTCTAGGCGCAGTCAAGGTGTTGAGGGAGTCCAGCTTGGTGACCTTAGGATCTCGTCTCTGCTATTTGCAGACGATGTGGTCCTTATGGCCTCATCAGGCTGTGACCTTCAGCGTTTACTGGAGCGGTTTGCAGCTGAGTGTGAAGCTTCTGGGATGAGACTCAGCACCTCCAAATCCGAGGCCATGGTTCTCAGTCGGAAACGGGTGGACTGTACCCTCCGGGTTGGGAGTGAGGTCTTGCCTCAGGTGGAGGAGTTCAAGTATCTCGGGTTCTTGTTCACGAGTGAGGGAAGGTTGGAGCGTGAGATCGACAGACGGATCGGTGCAGCGTCTGCAGTAATGCGGTCGCTGTACCGGACCGTCGTGGTGAAGAGAGAGCTGAGCCGGAAGGCAAAGCTCTCTGTTTACCGATCGATCTACGTTCCCACCCTCACCTATGGTCATGAGTTATGGGTCATGACCGAAAGAACCAGATCGCGGATACAAGCGGCGGAAACGAGTTTCCTTCGTAGGGTGGCTGGACTCACCCTAAGGGATCCGGGAGGAGCTCAGAGTAGAGCCGCTGCTCCTTCACATCGAGAGGAGCCAGTTGAGGTGGCACGGACATCTCATCCGGGAGAAGGCCCCCGGGAAGACCTAGGACACGCTGGAGGGACTATGTCTCACAGCTGGCCTGGGAATGCCTTGGTGTCCTCCCGGTGGAGCTGGAAGAGGTCGCTGGGGGCCGGGAAGTCTGGACTTCCCTACTGAAGCTGCTGCCCCCGCGACCCGGACCCGGATAAGCGGTGGAAAATGGATGGATATTCTTTTTCCACTGCGGCATTTATTTCCCTGTTATGTCTTTCTCTTTTGCATTATTGCATTGACGGGATTCCTGCAGCCGGCGACAAAAGGCAAATGCAATACGAGGACCCGCCCACACGCTTTGCTGTGGGCGGGTCCTTCTGCCAGGGTGACTAGCCCATACCCGATCACACGATTCCTGCTCACAGTGACTATGTAGTACGACTATGTAGTACGACTATGCAGTACGACTATGAAGTACGACTATGCAGTACGACTATGTAGGAGACACCACGCACATACTTTGCGTGGACGTCTTACACGATGGAGTCCATACGGAAGCTGCTGATTGGATGGGACCCTGCAGAAGGACCCGCCCACGTCCTCGTATTGCATTAGCTTTTTGTCGCCAGCGGCACGCAGTCGGTAAATGCACCAAAGAGGGAAATCAACACCAAGATGGAAGAAGAAAACAACGCAGAAAAAGCCAAGCCAAAGTAGAAACAGAATATGACTACATTTCTATACGTTTGTGTTATTGATTCTCTTGTATTTCCACACTTATTTCCTTTTCAATTGACACACCTGTGATTCCATAACAAACCAAAATATGGCGCTCCACGACTCTTTGCTTCCCCCACAAGTAAAAATGGTACAGACCCCTTGCTGTCCCCGTTGAAACAGGAAGTAGCACGCAAGCTAACATTCCATAACAAAGAGAAATTTTTAACTTTTGTTAGAGGCGTTCATTTAGCTTAGTTTGAAGTTTGGTTCCCAACGGAACCATTTCCCCTGCCCCTAAATCCAACACAATACGTCCCCTTTGTATCACGCCGTTCCGGGGAACCGGGAAGTAGCGCGCACGCTAACAAACGATCAACATACATTCCAGAATATACCAATACGGTTCAGCATTCTTTCTTGCTGTTTCTGGCCCAATACAAGCATTTCCTCTGCCCCAGAATCAAAACGGTACGGTCCCAGTCCTCACCCTTTGATGTAGCACGTAGCATGTAAGCTAGCAAAGCGTTCCACTTTTCCTAGCGTCCACGATGCAACCGCGTGCTAACAAAGCAACAGACAAAAAGATAGATTCCACAATTGTTTCACATTTTCAGAACAGCGTCGTACATTTAGGAGAAAAAGCACAGCACTTCAGGAAGGAAGAAAAGTTTCTACTCATGACGATAGCAAAGCAGATTAGCGTGGGTCAGCATCCCCTTCCAAAGGCCCCCTTTTCATTGCTGTCTCGGGCAATGCCTGTATTTTCAAGTTGCCACTTGTATTCTTGCAAAGTTACGACTTTCTTGTAAATGTACCCATTCTCTTATTTTCCCTGATGATTTCCAGAACAGGCCTTGCCTGAGACAGCTAGAAAGACAAGGGACTCATGTGACCTTTGGCCTGGGTCAAAGGTAATATTACGAGTTCTAGTCTCATAAAATGATGACTTTTTTTCTCGTAAAATTTTGTCTTTTATTCTTGTACGTTTACTTTTTTCTCATCAAATTGCGACTTTTAATCTGGAAACGTAACGTGTTTCTGAGGACGGTGAAGGGGCGACGCAAACCCCCGACTGGTGCGGGGGTGCATCATGTGCTTGTCATCTGCTGACAGAGCGGACACGGGGTGGAGGAAGCAGATGCTGATGTGAGCACCCAAACGGGTTTTTTGAGAGGGCGTGCGGCGAATTCCAAAAGAAGCTTCTTACTCTGGGTAGACCGCCGTGCCCAAGTGGGACAGTTCATCGTCCTCTATGGTGAAGCCATTGCAGGAGACCTGTACGCAAACAAGATGAATGTAGGACTTTTCTCAACGATAGCACAGGCGTGTTACCTGTGACAGGAGCGAGAGCAGCTCTTGGGAGTCCGGAAAGTCCAAATGTTTGGAGTAAAACTGATGCAGCCCGGCTATGTCTGCCTGGTGGTTCTGTCTTTTCTCATTGTCTATGTGCTCCGAGTCTGTTAGCAGGGATAAGGACAGAGAGGTCATGTTGAAGTGACTCTTTGCAGGTATTAATAGATGGACTCTCTTCTGGTGGCTGAGACAGGAACACAATGCCAAATGACCCACATTCGTCACAGTCCCTATCCATCTATCTAATGTACAGAAACCCTTTACTATCTGGCTACTAGCTATCTATAGTCACGTTTAGTCCATTTATTCACCGTTTACAGCGGACTGCGCAACTATTACGCAGCAGGTACTCCAGACGGCCACCAGCAAGCTAACAAGATAGCCTGCTAAACGTGAGAAAGGCTTCCAAATGGAATGGGGACAAAGGACAAAGTAAAAAGCCACAGAGTTACCACTGCCACACGGAATGGGAGGAGAACTTTCCCCCCCCTACTCTGCATCCAAGGCTGGCTACATTTAGCACACGGCAAGGTCATGCAATAAGGATGGATGGACTGTTGCCTCGTGGTCAGAATACTACATGCCACTTACATTGAAATACGTGTGCACTAAAAATAGACCATATTTTATCACCAAACGGCCATCATGAATTCGTTAATTTAAGAAAAACCACGAAATATTGCGAGGCCTGACTGTACAACCTGCCCTCTTGACTATGAGGTTAAAAATCAATGCACAACAAACCACATGGAGTCACACCTGAAATGAAAGGTCTCGATGAGGACACTTGAAGACCGTTCTTGTTTTGGTGCCGTGCTCTTTAAAGATGACGCAATGGCCAGAAAACACTTTTTTGTCCAACACTACTTCACGTCATTGGCGGAAGAGGGACGTGTGTGTGTAGGTTTCATGTGTATCGACTCACGAGACTGCATTTCTCCAATCTGTAAAATCTTCTCAGAGGAACATCGTTCTTTCTGTGTTTTCTGCGGAGAGGCCAGACGTGATTAGCAGACACTCGGTGCACCGAAATCTCAAGATCTCCCAACCTTCTTGGCGAGAATTCGAGCCACCAGTCGGGACGTCTCCGACGGGCACCATTTCTCCCCGAATGCGAGCATGGCGGAGCACTCCAGCTTGTGCATGGCCCAATCCCCTTTCTGCAGTAACACAAATGCTCACATCACACACAACGTAACATTCATTTGCATTTTCACACGCGGTGTGCACTACCCTGACAAAATGCCATTCTCATTCTGCTTGGCATGTATGCCCTGACGTAGCTACCAGCTGTAGCCATTTGCGGCGCGGTGGAAGTGTTAATCTATGCTACACTCGCCTTTTGACCTGCTATCGTGTGGCGCTCGACCTCATACATTGACTGCCCTTTAGCTCTGATTTAGTGCGCCCAATGATGACATTTACAGTATGTCATGATAGTCATGCTGACATTGTACCCGCAAATACAATACTACTAAACCATGGGCTCTAATTGCGTGGGCTACGCAGCGCGGTGCAGGCGGCACAGTGCTAATTGTATCGGGCGTAACACAGGGCGCAGTCAATTTGGTAGACCGAGGTGTGCCGCGATGGGTGTGGTGGCGCAGCAGGGGGAGCTGCTGCCTGATTCAGCCTGGTTTAGTGACAACTTCATGCCAAAAGGCCAAAGCTAGAACCTGCCCTACTCTCTCCAACGCAAAGCGCAGTCGGTCTAGTGGTAATCTGGCTGACTGGCACACACGTCACCAAAACCCCACAGGCCGGTGTACACAACCACTGTTTGAATTTACTATCTGAACCAGCACATACATTTGGATCTAGATTGCCTGTCCCGCCTGCCTCCGTGGATGCGGTAAAATTGTACATAAACATTTTTTTCCACTGGGCAACAGTTCTCAGTACGTCAGGCCAAACCTGATTTACGATACTGGTCATCTCCTGCCAGGCCACTTTTGCATCATCAGCCCGTAGAGGTCTGCTCGTGTCAGCATATATCCGACCACTGCGAGCTTGGACCTCCCGGACCAAAACATCACTTTCCGTCTGGGAGAAGTTTGGCCGTCTTACGCTGTCTTCATCCATATTCAACAAAACTTAACGCAATTTGCTTCGCCAGCGGCGCATTTAAAGGTGAGGACAGGAGCTCATTTGATTGTTGAAGATTTGACCCGGCTGTGGTAAACCCAGGCACGCCTTCTCTCCTCCCTCTTTGCCACTTGCGCCGGCAGGAGGGACGGAGGACCTACTTACACCAGGCTGGGCAGGAAATTGCAAAATGCACCTAAAACACACCCAATGGCGAGGCGCAAGCGAAGGTGCGCCTGCACCCGGTCTACGGAATTAGAGCCCCATATGTGAAAACAGTCACAGTACAGAACTTATTTTCAATGTTCTGCTCGTTCGTCCTCCGGTCTATCATCTTCTTTTCCACCACGAGGACTTTGGAAGTACAGTACATGGAGAATATTGATTTTTAGTTTTTCATTTGTTGAACAAGCTGGATATTTTCAATGGTTTTCATGGTTTTGGAACAGTAATAGAAATTCCATACATTCGGCAATCGTTGCTTTTGTTTTTTTCAGTCATCAGATGCTGAGGTAAATTCATGGGCAGCATGGCAAATTTACAGGATTTATCTCAGTAAATCCCTGGCATTACTTTCACGGTAAACATGCTACACATACTACAGCCGATTATTATTTACGTGCAATAAGGCACCGGTTCTGCACCTGAAGCTGCAGCGAAGTGTAAACCGACAGCTGTGGAACTGCAGCAAGTGAGGATAACCGTGCTGTGAAGACTGTAAAGCCACAGCCGTGGGGGTGATTGAACACATAAATAAAAGCTACATTGAAAACAGGAAATCAACACAAGTATTGCATTAGAAAAAGGTGAAAATATATGTTTAAAAAAAGGTTAAACAGCATCATGTGTAGTATAGTATGTTAGTAAGGAATGAAATAAAACAGGAAAAGATGAAAATATATGTTTAAAAAAAGGTTAAACAGCATGTGTAGTATATTATGTTAGTAAGGAATGAAATAAAACAGGAAAAGATGAAAATATATGTTTAAAAAAAGGTTCAGCAGCATGTGTAGTATATTATGTTAGTAAGGAATGAAATAAAACAGGAAAAGATGAAAATATATGTTTAAAAAAAGGTTAAACAGCATGTGTAGTATATTATGTTAGTAAGGAATGAAATAAAACAGGAAAAGATGAAAATATATGTTTAAAAAAAGGTTCAGCAGCATGTGTAGTATATTATGTTAGTAAGGAATGAAATAAAACAGGAAAAGATGAAAATATATGTTTAAAAAAAGGTTAAACAGCATGTGTAGTATATTATGTTAGTAAGGAATGAAATAAAACAGGAAAAGATGAAAATATATGTTTAAAAAAAGGTTCAGCAGCATGTGTAGTATATTATGTTAGTAAGGAATGAAATAAAACAGGAAAAGATGAAAATATATGTTTAAAAAAAGGTTAAACAGCATGTGTAGTATATTATGTTAGTAAGGAATGAAATAAAACAGGAAAAGATGAAAATATATGTTTAAAAAAAGGTTCAGCAGCATGTGTAGTATATTATGTTAGTAAGGAATGAAATAAAACAGGAAAAGATGAAAATATATGTTTAAAAAAAGGTTAAACAGCATGTGTAGTATATTATGTTAGTAAGGAATGAAATAAAACAGGAAAAGATGAAAATATATGTTTAAAAAAAGGTTCAGCAGCATGTGTAGTATATTATGTTAGTAAGGAATGAAATAAAACAGGAAAAGATGAAAATATATGTTTAAAAAAAGGTTAAACAGCATGTGTAGTATATTATGTTAGTAAGGAATGAAATAAAACAGGAAAAGATGAAAATATATGTTTAAAAAAAGGTTCAGCAGCATGTGTAGTATATTATGTTAGTAAGGAATGAAATAAAACAGGAAAAGATGAAAATATATGTTTAAAAAAAGGTTAAACAGCATGTGTAGTATATTATGTTAGTAAGGAATGAAATAAAACAGGAAAAGATGAAAATATATGTTTAAAAAAAGGTTCAGCAGCATGTGTAGTATATTATGTTAGTAAGGAATGAAATAAAACAGGAAAAGATGAAAATATATGTTTAAAAAAAGGTTAAACAGCATGTGTAGTATATTATGTTAGTAAGGAATGAAATAAAACAGGAAAAGATGAAAATATATGTTTAAAAAAAGGTTCAGCAGCATGTGTAGTATATTATGTTAGTAAGGAATGAAATAAAACAGGAAAAGATGAAAATATATGTTTAAAAAAAGGTTAAACAGCATGTGTAGTATATTATGTTAGTAAGGAATGAAATAAAACAGGAAAAGATGAAAATATATGTTTAAAAAAAGGTTCAGCAGCATGTGTAGTATATTATGTTAGTAAGGAATGAAATAAAACAGGAAAAGATGAAAATATATGTTTAAAAAAAGGTTAAACAGCATGTGTAGTATATTATGTTAGTAAGGAATGAAATAAAACAGGAAAAGATGAAAATATA
>QODF01000220.1:554269-575547 GCA_024372805.1 Oostethus manadensis
TATATATATATATAAATATATATATATATATATATACACCAAAGTATATTTTTGCACGAGGAACATGACAGGCCGCACGGTGGATGAGTGGGTAGCACGTTGGCCTTACAGTCAGGATCATCTGGGTTCGAATCTCCGTGTGGAGTCTGCATGTTCTCCCCGTGCGTGCGTGCGTGCGTGGCTTTCCCCCCACATTCCAAAAACATGCGCGTTAGCTCAAATGTTCAGAGGTGTGAGTGTTTGTTTGCCGACTGACTGCTGTACCCCAAGTCAGCTGGGATAGGCTCCAGCACACCCGCGCCCCTGGTCAGGATAAGCGCCGTAGAAATGGGATGAGTGGATGGAACACGACATCACTCAGAAGTAATGACAGAGAGCCCTCATGTGGAGACATGTTGTAAGTGCATCTTAAAATGAGGACCTTGATTAGCTGACAAATAATAAGAGAAGTCGAATGGAGTTGTTTCTTGTGAGGGGGGGGGAATATTGCTCAACTAGTTGAGGAAAAGCATCGTTTTCTCCACGGTGAAGATTTGACCCTCACGAATCTGAAGCTCTCGTTACAGCTGGGACAGCTATGTAGTGGAGGGACTTGTGCGACCTTTGACCCTAAATGAGGAGGGAGACGACTGGTGGGCGGAAGGGTTCAGTTGCTGACAGGCTGCAAGTAATGAAAAGTTTGGAAGCAGCAGGAAGTTCTCCATCCTCGCTGCGTTCAGTTCGCCCTTACTACGGTAGGGAGTTGCAGAGACTGACAAACACTCTTTATCCAACCTTGGCCCAGTTCCCCCCCCATTCCCCCCTTTTTCAATCGAAAGATGTGTTCCTCCTCATTTTTAATAATGTCCACGCAAAGCGGCCATGTTCCGCCGGCAGATTACTCCGTCGTCTTTGGCGTCTCGTCTTGATTACATCCGAGGAACCTGATTTGATTTGGAAGAACCCCCTTGTTCCGCCTTTCCTGGCGTGCCGAGTTCTTGCTTTGTCAGACAGGATGATCTTGATGAATATGATCCCAAAGGGAGGGATGGGGGATTAGATGAAAGGATTATAATTTCCAATGATGACAAATAATAAGAAACAATAAATCCTAAAGTAGATTTAGTTCTCAAGGAAAACCTGTTATGGAAAACAGCCCAAGATATTAAATAGATCCAGTCAAGGCCTGACCCGCTTCCACACAAGTCGCCCTCACGACTCCACTTACATTTATCACGTCGCCCTATTTGCTGGCCACAACATTCGGACCCAAACCTTCTTCCACGACACTCCGACTGAGGTGATCATTTCAGAACATTTCAACGCTTTTGCCAGTACCAGTGGAGGGACGTCACCTTTGACGAACGGACTTGTGTTGACTAAAGCGGTCATCCACAGGCGTCATTTTCCCCCTCGCAGACGTGACTCGAGTGAATGGAGTAGCCGGTTCATACCTTCTCCGGCAGGTAGAAGGGAATTCTGGGACACGTGACAAAGGGAGGTGTAAAAAGTGCCTTTGCCACTTTGCTGGGGGACCACTTGGGGCTGACGGGGCACCGCCTGTGACAGTCAAAAGGCGCGCATTAAAGATCACATCACTACTTGGATATTGCTCCTTTCGAGGAATGATCCGCCGAGTGGCGCGGTAGCTGCTCTGTTGTTACGCCTCTCAATTTCCAGTCGTGCTGTTGGTGGTCACGTCGGGAAGCTCGTAAAGCGGCAGCTGCTAATGCTTCCCTGCCGGCGAGGTCGCAGACCAGGCTTGTGCGTGAAATCCGGCATGGTTAAGGACCTCTGCCGCTGTCGGCCTTGCGGTTGTGGCGAACCGGGCTCTCATCAGCTCATATTCACGACCCTGTCATCACACGTCAGGACTAACTAGGGGATCACCGGCGGGGCACGGCTGAGGAGACGGATGCTTGTTGTGCGCTCGTGTGTGGCGCTAACTTGGTCCCAATATTCCCGCGAGCTGAGCCCAGACCCTATCCACTAAATCCACTTTCTTACAGATGAGCCCCCTCTGACTGGACGTGTCCCTTATCAGCCTCAAGTCCAGCCCCCCAGTCCCCACTCCCAGCCGAGGGATGGAGGGGGGCGTGTCGGATCGACGCCTGCCGGCCTGCGGGCTTGCGTCTTGGCTCGGTGGGCTTTTCAGGCGCAGAGCCTCATCTCGTTCTGTTTATCCGTGCGTCTTTGCTTTGGCTCGCGCCCTGCGTTGTAGCGCACCATTGGGCCGAGCGGGGTCCGCTGGCCCGTGTCCCCCCGCCTAAGCTGTGCTTTCTCTGCAAGGCTTAGCGCCTCAGCCCTCCCTCGCTTTATGAGCAGACAGCTGGGCTAATCTCCTGCCCTCCATTGTCTCATTCGGTACTGTCTGATTGCGTCTTTGGAAGCCTTTGCTTCTGTGATTGATGGCTTGTTACGACTCAGGTGCCCAGGATTGTTGGACCTGCATTGTAATAGAAAAGCGCATGAAAAAATAAGTCATCAATTATTTGGATTGTTTGTAACAACATGGGCCAACCGTGGCCAACAGGGACCAACTGTGGTGCAGTCTACAGTCAGCCTTGTCCTACTCCCCGATGTTTGTAGGATTTTGGTTTTGTACTATCAGTTTTTGTCCAATATTGCGCGCAACAAACTAGTCCTTTGCCCTTTACTGTATCATAAACTAAGCACACCACGTGTTGCTGAATCGGTGACTGGGTCGGGACCCAAAAGTGGGGTGCGGAGCTGTTTTGGGTGGGTCTATACCTGGCTGTATACTGTATGTGAAGGGTCTGTGAATGCCCCTGCCCTTCGTGCTGTTTGCTTTCTACACCACTACATGGTCCGTTGCATGTCTATAAAAATACATTATATAGGACATTTATAATTCCAAAAACATATCAAAACAAGCTAACAAATATTTTGGGAATGTCCAAAAAAGAATATTATAAACAAATACCAGACCCAATACGGATACCCAGCTAATATTTCCACTTGTATGGCACTGATTAAAATCAGAGGAAATTAGGAAAGCTGTAGACCAGGGGTGGGCAAACCTATCAACTCGCATTTGGTTAACAAAATTGGCCAGGGGGCCGGACTTGACTGTACATTTGATGCAGGCACACAATTTATTCTTGTCATTCTAAAAGTCCACCTGGAATGATTTGTCTTATTGTATTTATAAAAGCATCATACAATCTGCTTTATGTTCTTGTGTACCTTTTTTCAGGAGCACTTTAAACATCAGACCACATAAAAAGACAAATAAAAAGCAAAGTTAAAGCATGTTAAAAGTCAATATAACCCTTTGGAAACATGTGGCGGGTCAGATGTGGCCCCCGGGCCGTAGTTTGCCCACCCCTGCTGCAGACCATAGAAAGTGTGCAGCCTCAGTATTTATGGATTTAACAAAAGCTTTTGATACAATCAATCGCAACATCCTAACTACAAAATTGGAAAGGTATGGAATCAGAGGGTTAGTTTTGAACTGGGTTAAAAGCTACCTAGCAAACAGGAAGCAATATGTGAAGTTCGGAGATATGCAGTATGTGGCGTACCTCAAGGGTCAATTTTGGGACCAAAATTATTTAACCCTATACATTAAAAGACATCTTCAAAGTGACAAAACACCTAAAGCTAGTACTATTTGCAGGCGATACCACCGCTTTTTGCTCTGGAGAAAACACACAAGAGCTAATAAGAAAAGTTTCAGATGAAATGATGACACTAAAAATGGTTTGATAAAAACAGATTATCCTTGAATCTAAATAAAAGTGATAATGTGAGAATAAAATATCATTTTAGCAGCATAGGATTGAAAAATGTGGTTTTTTTAAAGTTGTAGTTTTTAGAATGTTAAAGTTTCACTATTGTGGGAAGAAAGTGATAATATTACTAAAAAATATCCTTTTTTTCACTGCCATTTTTATGTGAATCATGATAGAAATCCCAGTTTTAAAATAATGATCAAAATATCAAACTTTCTTCTGCATAAAAAAAAAAAGATATGGCTCTAATGCAGATAGATTTTAAAATACGTGGCTTTCATGGTTTGCCGCCCCCGCCGTAGGACCGTAACCTTTGGCAACTTCCTTTTGTTTGGTTTCTCAGAACATGGTGGCTCAAACGTACACTTACACACAGTTCATCTCTCTTCTACTGAAATGTTCTCACATGCAACTTTTTGCCATTTTGACTTGACTCCTGTAAAGGGAGAGCTGCCTTTTCCATGAATGGTCGAATTTGATTTGGACATGCAAATACAAAGTACATCCCATAATACAATCGACCCGAAAGCAGTAGGAAGAAGCAAAGCCTAACTAGTCCTACCCCCCATCCGTTTGGATTGATGGATGAACTTTGGAGTAACTCAAATTTGCTAGTTTATCATAATATTACAACGTAATATTAATTTCATATTTTGACTTTATGCTAGTAAAATGACTTTATTCTTTCCCCATGCTAAATATTTCTTTTCAGAAAGTGCAGTGATGGCCCTCCTCCATGAAAGGGATGCAATAAAAGAACGGAATCCCACTGGGAGCGTGGGGAAGGTGAAGTCATGTGCAAAGAGGCGCCATCAGCTTTTACCTCATCATTTCCCTTCTTACTCGGCATTGGCTGCCTTCCACGGCATCTCCAACTCAATCTGCATTCTTTCCATCTTCCATTTGCATCCATTTCACTATCCCTCCTGCATCCCTGCTTCTCCTCGGCGCTGCTCTCTTCAGCTAAACTTAGAGGTGACAACAGTTGCAGGGTGACACCAAAGTCTAAATAAGAGCAGAACAATAGTTTGCCACCCCACCCCTTCTGCTCTACAGGCCTCATTATAGGCCACCATTGTTTCTCTCCATCTACCACTGCTGCTCTTTCAGGGAGTTTGCTAGCGATGCTAATATTTGGAGGGCTTGCGCGGGTTTATCGAGTGGGGATTTGATGCTCTTCAAAAGGGGACTTCTGGAAAGCAGAGTCATGCACGCGGCTTTTTTATCCAGTCAAACGCCAGCAGAAAGTGGCACGTGCCCCCCCCCCCAAAAAAAAACCCCCTCTTTCCCCGTCCACCCTCACACTTCCTTGTGCATGTCAGCAAGTTCTGTGGAGACCTTGCGGGAAAGAAAGGCGCCAAGTAAGACAAGATGCGCTGAGTTCAGTCAGTCAGTGAGACATTCAATCAGTCAGTGGGTCTGAAAATAGCCCGGCTCCTTTGAGCTGTGGTCCAAGAGGAATTCTCCTTCTCCTCAGTGTATTAATAGCGCCTGTGCATTGTTTCCTACAGCAGCACTCCCGCAATCAAAGGAAGTCGGCCTGCCAACTATCCAGATATTTTCCTTTGTCGCTATGTTTAGACGCCGCATAAGAGTGCGTTCCGTGTGTGTCAGCCTGTTTATTTGTGTGCCGATACGTCCCGCATGTCGTGTTTTGTGCGACCTTTTTGTTTGACAACTTGTGCACAGGGTGTAGTTGTTGTTGTTGTTGTTGTTGTTGTTGCTGCTGTTGTTGTTGTTGTTGCTGTTGTTGTTGTTGTTGTTGCTGCTGTTGCTGTTGATGGACTGCTTTGCTGCTTGCTGAATGACATGCTCATTTCTTGTAAAATGTAATCTTGGGTTTTTTGCTGCATATTTGAGCCTTTTTGAGGGCCAGCTTACTTAAAGGACAGCATGTGATGATTCGGATTTCCGGGTCTCTGTTTGGATCATTTTAAAGGCCACATTGTTATTGCGAAAAGCAGATATATTATACTGTACACATATTATGCATCAACGGCATCTCAGCTTTGTTTTTACTGTCAACTTCAGTCTTCACTCCCTATTTTTGTCTCTTTTCCCCATTTTTGGGGGTGGAGTGGGGGTACTTTAAGTGACTTGCCAACATGTCCAAATGTATCATAGTTATAGTTTTCCTGGTTTCAGTTTGAAGTTCAGATAAATACATAGATATTAACTCAATCAATAAATCAATTAGCCAATCGATTCATTGATTGAACAAGAACACTAAAAACAAAAGCAACAGACACAAAGTAAACACAACATGTAATACTACACATCATCATCATCATACTCCAGCTAAAACTCAACTTTGACTCCCCAACGTCACTTCCTGTCCACAGGTCCTATGCATGCGTTTCTCTGATCACATCCACAAGAAACTTTTTACACATTTGACCGTACTCCTGCACGCTTCAAAAACATAAAGATTTTATTAACAGTGAACCTCATGAATTCATAAAAAATCATTGTAATGGCAATGGTTGAATTGGATTTGAACACGCATGTAAACGCCATTGGAACACATCACTTGATACAATGGACCGTTCCACGTGTCCAAAAGGAGGAGGAAGAAGCAAAGCTTGTTTAATTCTACCCCGTAGGTTTTTCCCTATTTCAATACATTTGTACACTTCCTGCTGGTACTAAGTTTAAAATGCATAAGTAAGGTCATGTGACAGTGTGTTGAATAGTACTCCTTGTCATGGTAAATACATTATATTGCAGTCCTGATGGATGATAATCATGATAAATAATAATAGTTATGAGTGGAATATAAACAATTATAACAAAACATTGTTGTGGTACAGACAATGTTCCCACTAGGATGAAAAGTTGCTAGTACAAGTACAAGGTGATGGTAACAAACATAACATTGACGGTCAGCAGACAGAACATGTATCTCCAAGGAATGAAGTAATATGACCTCGGATGTACACAATATTTCTTCTTCCTTGTATTTTGTAAACATCAACTGTTTGAATGTTTCTTGAAGTCACTCATTGTAGAGCATTCTTTTACTTCTTTACTTCATCCGTTCCATAGTTTGGTTCCACAAACCAAAGTACTATAAGCTTTTTGTGTTGTTCTTGCATATTTGTGTTTATTCCTAAGATCATATTTCTCCTCTCTTGTTGAGATCAATTGTACGACATTCTTTGGTAACTGGTTGTTGTTTGCTTTATGCAACATTGTAGAGGGTTGAAGGTTTACCAGATCAGCAAATGTTAATAATTATGATTTTTCAAACAGTAGTTATTGTATGTTCTCTATACGCCGCATTATGGATAATCCTGGTTTTGTAGTACATCAAGTGAGTAAAGTGTACTTTTGTAGTTATTTCCCCATATCTCCACACAATAAGTTAGATATGGTAACACCAGAGAACAATAGGAGAGTTTGGAGTAATTTTTGATCCAGGACAAATTGGATTTTGTTCAATATTGAAGTATTTCTTGCTACTTTATGTTGTATGTTTTTGATGTGAGGTTTCCAACTCATTCTGTCATCAATTATGACGCCCAAAAACTTATGTTCATTCACCCTTTCTATTTCCTCACCATCAGTTTGTATTTTCTCACAAGTATCTCTTCTGCTTTTACCAAATATGATAGTTTTACTTTTACTTAGATTCAAGGATAATCTTTTTTCATCAAACCATTTTTAGTGTCATCATTTCATCTGAAACTTTTCGTATTAGCTCTTGTGTGTTTTCTCCAGAGCAGAAAGCGGTGGTATCACCTGCATATAGTACTAGCTTTAGGTGTCACTTTGCAGATGTCGTTAATGTATAAGTTAAATAACTTTGGTCCCAAAATTGACCCTTGTGGTACGCCACATAAAATCTTTAAACTTGTAGATGTATATTCTCCTAACTTCACATATTGCTTCCTGTTTTCTAGGTAGATTTGAACACAATTCAAAACTACCCCTCTAATTCCATACCTTTCCAATTTTGTAGTTAGGATGTCGTGATTGATTGTATCAAAAGCTTTGGTTAAATCCATGAATACTGAGGCTGCACACTTTCTATGGTCTACAGCATCCGTAATTTCCTCTGTGATTTCAATCAGCGCCATAGAAGTGGGAATATTAGCTCTGTATCCGTATTGGCTGCCCCCTAGGATGTCATTCTTATTGAGGAATTTGTCCAACCTATGGCTGAATAACTTTTCGATGATTTTGGAAAATTGTGGTAATAATGAAATTGGTGGGTAGTTTGAGAAATGATGTTAATCTCCTTTTTTGAAGATTGGAACTAATTTAGCTGTCTTCTTTTTGTCTGGTAATTTGCCCGTCTGGAATGATAGATTGCTGATGTATGTTAGCGGTTCTGTATTCTCCTCGATAACCGTTTTCATCGTTTCCATTTCAATGTTTTTGCTTTACAATTATGTACAATGTCAATGATTTCCTCTTTGGTCACATCAGTGAGAAAAATGGAGTTAGGGTTCCAGTCTATAGTCTCCTTCCTTTCCTCCACTGACCAGGATGTTGGGATCCCCTTATCCAGTTTTGGTCCAATATTTACAAAGTAGTTATTAAACTTCTTAGCTACGTCCCTCATATTGCCATTATTAACATTTCCAACTGTGAAGTATTGAGGGTAGTCTGCTTTCTTAGTGCCTTTCCTGATAATACTGTTTAGAATGTCCCAAGTAGCTATAATTTTGGTTTTATTCCTATCTAGTATTTGTTTATAATAAACTTTCTTTAAAATATTTGTTTTATATGTTTTATATGTTATTTCGGCTTCTTCTGTTTGTTGAATTATACATTTCCTACATAATGTATTTTTCTTTTTACAGGCCTTTTGTCATCCACGGCTGATTATTCTTCTTTGCTTATAAGACATTTCTCTCAATGGACAGTGCTTATTGTAGAGCTTCATATGAGTCATTAGAAAGTGTTCGTATGCTTCATCCCACATTGCTTCCTCTGCACACACTCTCCCATCTTTGTTCATCCAGGTCTTTTTTGAAAGAATTGATGCTGTCCTCTGTGTGTCGGCTTTGCAAGTTCTTTGACTTTAGCATTTAAGTTTTTACTTATTTGGCCATCTGATGCACACACAGCAATGAACAACTTCGTGAGCCGTCGCCATTCTGCTCTTTTCGCCTTGCGCCATGAGGCGTTCAGGTGCGCTCGTAATTGAGTGTTAGGCCCTAATCGTTTTTAATTCCAATTCAAATATAATTTTATAGCGCCACTTTACACATGAAGGTCACAGAGAGCCACCTGAAAGCCCACTTAAGCAAGCACTTGGCAACAGAGGCAAGGAAAAACTCCCTCTGGGGAAGAAACCTCAGACAGAAACCAGGCTCTGTGGGGTGGCCGTCTGTCTCGACCGGTTGGGCTGAGAATTAAAATGAATAGAGGCGTAGATGGTAGACCAAGCCAGAAGTCTTAGACCAAGGAACATAGAGAATTGTCTTTTCTTTTTTTTAATGTTTATTCACGTACACCCTATTACATTACCTACCTTGGGAAGCTAGGCTCTACAATATTGGGTAATATGCGTGTCAAGATGAATATAGGGCTGCTATTTCATGTCTAGGGAGCTCTAATAATGGTCAAAAACACTTTTTCTATGCTATTTATTATTACGAAATCCTACTTGACAGAAATTCATATATCAACCCAATGAAACCCCAATAAACTGTAGGGTAGTTTACTTCTTTGTATTGTCATTTGTATGACTGTGAAGTGTGTAAGACAAGTATGTTTAGTCTCTCTTGGGGACAGAAAAACTTGATGTTTATGTGTCTGTACAAACCACTGCATGAGTTGCTGGCAGTTGCTGGCACCTTTGCCGTTGAACTTGGCTGTTTTGTCCATTCTAACAACGGTTAACTTCTTGTTACACTTGCATGAACATCAAGAACTCGAATCCCAGTAGTCTTCTAGGTCTGATAATGCGTCAGCCTGCTTTATGAATGCCTTTGCTTTGCAGTTGGCGGTCCAGCAAGGCAATTAGCTCTCTTCAAACGGAAATGATTGGGCGTTAATGCTCTCCGTGGACCAATATTTTCTTCTTAATTGTCAGTGTCAGCCAAAACCGTGTGCCAAATTAGATGTTGCAAGCTCACGTATAATGTTTTTCAAATGCGTCAGAGCCTTGACCCACCGTCCTCTGCGCTGCCCTAAATTGGGATTCATAGACCTTGACACGGTCTCACACACGCACACGCTGTGGGTTGGTTGTGTACCTGCAATGCGCTCCCGTATGCCAACGGGTACGCAGCCCAGGCACAGGACGCACACTGCGGCTGTACGTGTGTGTTTGGGGGCCCTGTGGCCAAGTGGTGGCGTGGAGGTCACTTGGAGTCTGTGAACGTGACTCGCCAAGGGCACCGTGGCATTAGTGCCGTCCTCCACGATGTGACAGCTTGCTCTGGCTAAATGGTGTAATAATCTACCCCTCCTCTTGCAAACCATAGCAACATTGTCTTCAGCTATAAAAAAAGATTTCTCTCCCCTTCCCTTCCCTTCCCTCCGTCTGGGTAATTATTGAATGAATGCAGATGGAGAGCGACATCTGCATGTTAACGTTTTGGCCTCTCTCTTATGCACCGCAGATGTTCCACCCGTACACGGAGAGAGAGAAAGTTACTCGCCAAGGCGGCGCCCACATTCATGATGCGTCTGTCCTGGTAAACAAGTATGCTTGTCTTCATTCCCGGCGCCGTTTTGCCTCCTTCTCAGCTGTCAGACCAATCAAAGTGCTTCATCAAAGGTCAACAAAGCCGCCAAAAGTCACACACAAATGTCTGCAGAGCTTCTTTAGCTTTTTCTTTGGCTTTTTTATTTCCTAAATTCCATACCTGGACGTGTACCCTCCCACGGAAAGATTATCTGTTGATGATTTGGTTCCGGTTGGAGACACGCAGGGAGTCCATGTTCAAGTGCATCCTTCCCTGACCTTCTCCTTGGGATTACGTTTCCCAGGCTGCTTTGGCCTCCGACCTCCGGATTACGTTTGATAAAAACATTCCTGTATTGTATTTTCTGTGCTTATTGTATTAATACTCGAGGGCGGATCCCATCTAAAAGCTCCGTCCCTCTGCCTGCTTGGAGGTAATCTTCTTCCACTTGAGCTCTTAAAATGTTTCAGGAAGGTAATACTTTTGATTCTCCTTCTATTACAGTCAAAGTAATCGTTGATGAAATATCAATAAATATTCTAGCCACGGAGTGAGAAATGAAAGGATGAAAGGGTCACTGGCATCGTTTGTAAATATGCGGGGAAGATATATATAAGAAATACAGTATATTTATGTCATACTTATATATCCTATATGAAATGTGAGCGCTCAGGTGGTCGTGATTTCCACCACGCAAAGTGTAAATTACAGCAAAACAGTGAAAGAGTGACAAACAAGAGTATCCACAAAAAAGCATTTACAAACGAGCCAGGGGAAAACCCGGTGTGACAGCAAAGAGTACAAAATGCTCACCAACAGTCAGCCACGTTACCTGCAATGTGACTCCAGCTAGACTCCCCTGCATGCCTGAAAAGGCCTCCTTTTAAACCCCATAAGCTCTTCCTATTGGCTGTCATATTAAACAATGGAAGCTAATTATTAACAAGAAAAAGGCATGATGTGCCATCTATACCCTTTTATAATATAAATAAGGAATCAAAGCAAACGCTACAAATGGTATTTTGAAGCATTTGGAAACTTATGAGCCGTGCCGTCACGTCATGTGACCAACAGGAGGTCAGTTGGTGGCGGTAATGCACCAGTTTGTTGATTGCTCACCGCCATAAAACCTTAGAAGAAGAAGAGCAACATGAGGTGCGAAAAGTTCATAGTTAACCAACCAAAAGAGTGTGAGATATGGAAGACAAAATAGGCCCAAGTGTGCAGCCCGGGTGCAGCTCAGCAGCGGGGATGAGGGAGGAAATGACGCTTGCAGACAAGTACCAGCGACAAGCTGGGAAAGTGAGCGAGGAGTGTGAGTGACGCGCGCGCGCACGCACGTGCCTGTTACTGTACACGAGGTGAAAGGGCAATAACTACTAATATTATAATTCTATTCCTATGTATGGAATCACAAGAGTGGCAAAATGAACAGGAAATACAAAAAGAATCAATAATACAAAAATATACAAATGCAGTCATATTGTCATTTATTTTTGTCTTTTTGTGTATTGTCTTTGTTTTTTCCATTTTATTCGTGTCTGTTACGTTTGCGTTTCCTCTTTGCATTACCAGATGCCTGAATTTGTTGACTGGTAAAAGCGATGTCAATTTAAAGACCCGTTTACAGACACGTTTTTTTTCATGCCTGCTGTATCTACTGCTGCTTTGAAAAAATCTAATTATTTCTTTCTTGTTGTCAATTTTCATCTTGTAATTGTAATTTCCCCCCCCCCATAGTATTCTGGCTTTCTTCTCTGAAACCCGATTTTCCAAAAATCATTAAAAAAACAAAACAAAACAATGTTTTTTTCTTTAATGTTTCAACTTTATGCTACTGATATGATGTTATTTTCCCTCATAACATTACAGCATTATTTGTTGACAAATTTTCTTGTAAGATTTTAACCTTTTTTTATTATTATTTAATATTTTGACTCTATTCCCTAAAAAATACTGCAGATTTTTCCTTTTAGTGTTGAATTATATTTTTTGAATGCGTTCCCACCACTCATTAAAACAAGTGCTGCGGGCCACAAACAGTTTTCGGGCCACACTTTGGACACGGTCTACCTGATGCCCTCTAGTGGCCATGGTTGCAATGACGGCCTTTAAGTGGGAAATCAGGAGCACGCATCAGACGGGTTGTGGAGGCAACACAAGGTCTGAGGTCAGTTCCAGTGAGCCAGCTCGGGTTCTCAAACCCCAACTTTTTGAGTGAGATGTTATTGCCTCCCTGCAGGAGGCCGATCCTTTCCTTGGCTACAAGATGCAGCCTTGTTCTAGTGGATGTAGTGTACCGTGCACATTCTGGTCTATGGCTGCTGCGTGGGTCTGTGTTTGCCACCCCCTGGTACTTTTTGCATCATAGCCTGCCTCTGTTAGATTGGCAATAATAAGAACTCTGGTTCAGAGGGGGGTGAAAGTAAAAGTCCTAATGTGTGGTGTCCAGCCCAGGTGACATTTATGGTACACAACTTTATTTTAAAAAGTTCAAGAAAAAACAGCAAAAATGGCTAAAAGATCAGTAAGTTCATTAAAATAATGCCAAAACATGAAGATAAAAAAAATATAATATAAAGGGAACAAATAGCAGTAAGTTATGTCCTTTTTTAAAAACAAATCAAAGAACAAATTCTCGCTAGGAACCCGGGGTATGCTGGAGCCTATCCCAGCTGACTTTTACTGCCCTTTTGCAAGTCAAATTTGTTTTATCTTCAAATTGCTAATGCTTGTGCCATTCAATTTCTACAAATAAAAGTATGGTCATCCCTCCTTCATAGCAGTTAATCAGTCCCAGACCCGACCGGGACACAGACAAGGGTTCCTTGTTTACAAATCCCATCATTTTTTGTGTTTAAACGTGCTAAACACAGGTTTTAGCCTTACGCGAGCCCTGTAGACATTACATTCCCCTTCACGCTCACATGAGTAGCGCCACGTCTGGGTATTATAAGAGACTTGTCTTTGCAAATTCCCAAGTTTCTTGTTGTTGTAGTCGCTCGTGAGACCTGGCAACACCTACACACAGTTGTTTCATGGTAACTCCTACTACAGGCTACATGGTGGAGATCCCTCCATACTTGCACATTATAATTACACACACACACACACACGTGTAACCGTGGGAGAGGGAAAATCCACACGCCAAGCGGGGAGGGAGGACAGTATTAGAAAAATATTCAGATGTTTCCCCTTCCATTTCTGTCCTCCTAACATGAGCTTGGAACTGTAAGCCATCCAAAGTAGGTATTTGGTCTTTTATGGAAATAAACACATTTTTCCTGTATCAGCATTTTTTTTATTCCCTGATGGTGAAACTGGCATCAGCACCCAAATGGGTCGGGCTCTGCGCTAGACCCCAGTGGGGTCTGAACAACAAACCCAAAGCCTTAAGCCAACAGATGCTTGCTTGCTTCATTGCCGGCTATCTTTACTTTCTGACCCAGATGTTGAGGAGTTCAATTTATCAGATGCAGCGCCCCAGCCGACGGGGGCGGGGACGAATGAGCAGCGAAAAAGGCCGTGGCTTCGGAGGTGATTTGGTTTCTGGAGCAGCGTTAGCACAGTAAGGAGCTCAGCATCTAAAGAGGCTTTGGTATCGGCGGGAAAGATGTGCCGTATTACAGCGCGGCCAGAAACCTGCTTGATTAATGGGCCGGGATAATCACCTCATCAAATCACTCTCACTTATTAAATCTTGTTTAATATCGTAATGAGGGCCCTCCTGAGCTGCTTTGGTCAATTCCCCCTCCCGCCTCCCTGCTTCAACGGGAAGTCGCTCCTTTCCACGCGTTTCTCATTCAGGATGAGCCAAATGTCTTCTGTCCTCCACGGGCCTGACAGGTCTGCTTCCAGCAGCACATCAAGGGCGAGAAGCTCAAGTTTATGTAATCTCTCCTATTGATGATAAATGTTGCTCTCGATGGTATCATCACAAATCACGGTGGTGGTGTGTGGGTCAGGACCTTCTTGAAGAGTGACCAAGGTTTTGGTTGACTGGAGTTTACGGAAAGACTTGAGGTGAAGTAATATCTACCTTGTCTCCTTGCGGGGGATTTGGGGTGCGTGTTTCTACATCAGCGTTTCTTCTGGGAAGGGCTTTCAATGCCCTTACTTGACCTTCAGCAGGAATTGTGCTGCCAGATGATCTGCCTCAGAAGAAAGGGGCTCACTATTGTCATATTTATGGCCTCCCATGTGTCAAAGTCTCCAGCCTCCAAGAAGGACTTCCTTTGGTACGTTTGTGAAGTCACCGATGTTCGATCTGAAAGCTGATTCTTCCGCACCAAACCTTATGGACTTGGGAATGACAGAACAAACTAAAGGTGAACAACACACAAGTGCCTGTTTTGCTGAGGGAACATGGGAATTCGGGTCTCCTGGGCCAGCTTTTAGCCAACCCTTTGAAAGCAGCAAATGGCCCAAGGTGACCAGGCTTGAGAGGGAGGTTAGGGATGCATCTTCCCCCGAGTGCTTCCCATTTTTGGTGCCTTTATCGCCGAGCAGCTGTCGCGTACCTGGTCCTCATGAATGGCGCCTGTGCTGGGTATCTTGGCAGGCCGGCCCCCTGAGGATTTGGATACCAGCGTGAATCAATTCTTAAAGATGACTGTCTGCATGCCGTGTCACATGGACAAGCCCTGAGTGAAGGGCTTAAGGGGCTCTGGAGCTGGAATGCTCTTTGATGGAACTGGTTGGAGAATGAGGAGGGAGGGAGGAAAGGAAAATACGGGGGGAGGAGATGGACCTATTGTTGTGCCAAGGAATGCCCGTGATGGAGATAGCGGCGTATTGTTTTGATGCCCATCAACTGCTCTCGGACTTGAGGTATTAGAGACGATTTAGCAGCGAGGCCGCGGGACGTCTTAGTGTCTCGGCTAATTTTACCCGCCGCGCATTTCTCCTCGCAGTTAGCTTGTGATGCAAATGCTGTGAGATGCAGCATGCGCGGGAAGCTTAGCACCAGACCGGGCAGTTGTCAGGCGTCTGACAGGAGACAATACCCGCAGAAGCAACTCCTGTCAAGTTCGGCTGTGCAGGAAACGGCAGATCCGATGAGATACCTGAGACGGTGACGATCATAAAGGATGACAACACAAAGCTAACTTCTTTCTTCTCACATCCTTTTGAACAACAATGCCCCCCTGGACCACCCCCACACTTCCACCCCACCTCGGAGAAGGCAGTTTATTAATAGTCCAGAGCTGGGTGCTCGGGGCTAGCTGGATGAGGAGGTTAGGAATGACTGTTAGTCAGTGTTTTTTGGAAAATGAGCTCTGCGGTGCGCTCGTCCCGTGTCCGTATCCATTTCATGACAAATGAAATACCACAAGCCCCGGCCAGAAACAATGGCTTGTTTGGCTGGCTGGGGGCCCCGTGGGAGAAGCGGTGATGGGGGGTGCAAGACCGCCGTCCAGCCCCTGCAGCTGTCCCGGTTGTCACTCCTTGTCTTAAGGCTCGCTCCTGGCTCAACGCTCCATCCTGTGGATCAAGGGGATGTGTGTCAGCACAAGTGTGTGCGTGTGTGCGAGTCCCAAGAGATACCGCAAGGCGATTCTCCGTACTCTGCAGCGTCTGAAAAACGGGCCCAGACACAAAAGGCCCGTTGAACGGTGCTAAGACCCCTTCGCCGACTCCAGGCATGAGGTCATCGGCCTTGCTTAGCTGCCTTTGTTTGCCCCACCGCCTGATTGACAGGCAGGGTGGACTGTCAAAGACAGTTGTGTGTTTGCTGAGAGCTGCGGATGTCACGTGCGCTGACGATACAAGCGATCATGATTTTTTGCTGAATTGAGTTTCCAGCGATAAACTAGCAGCTTTGCCATAACTAAGGACAGAATGCAGAGAAAATGGATGGATGGATTTTCACCAAAGCTAAAATGAATGGAAATGATAGTGAAGCCAACAGAAGCTAATAAAGGCATTACATTAAAAAATACAGTGCAATGTCTGTTTTGGACAAAAATGATTGCCAACACTCATTGGCTGGGTTATTGTTGGCGCAAACCAAAAAATCCACATGTTGCATGCACAGCGGTTCTTTAGAGTTGGGACACTATAGATAGATTTGGTAGAGGAAGTCTTTCATCATCATCATGTGTGTGGGGGTGCATGCGTGACTTCAGTGTCCCACGCTTTGCCCAATTAAAGCTCACCTTTGTGCACTTGTGGCCGTTTCAAAGGTTTCAACATTTTCTTAACCAAGCGATTAAGATCAAGAAGAAAGAGTCCATGGAGAACCTTCTGCGACGTCAGGAGCCGCTTTGACGTGACGTGACTTTGACGTGGGCCGCTTGACGTTTTAAAAATAATTTTCAGATGCCAAGAATACTCCCATGGCAAAGCCTCGTGTCACCGTTGCTGGGACTCATACCTACATGCAGTATATTTTTAATGTATACATTTATACGTCTACACATCAACAAGGCCTGAGGGTTATTCCAACAAATCGGAACTGTATTGTTCCCGCTGACGGGAAAAAAAGACCTGCGATGTGATCGTGGTGCAAACTAGGACTAGTGTCAAATTCCACATTTCAACCACATGTATGGGAATGTGTCTTTTGAATGCTTTCTTTTTGTAGTTTAGCCATTTGTGTGCTTGAAAATGCGAATCTATACACACAATCTTCTTAAATATGGGAGGCAGTCCAACCGCAAAACAGAGCAGATTTACTAACTGACGTATTTTGAAAAACCGTGATAGGAGGAAGCCACAAAGCGTGAAGCGGAGAGACGAGTGTATTTTGCCTTTCTTTTTCTGAGTGTAAAACTATAATTGGTCTCTATATCCATTCTCTGGAAAGGATTACGGTCATTCATGGTTACCTGAGGTTAATTGGTTCCAGACCGGACAGCACCAAGTGTATTTCCACAGAGCAGAATTCCTTACAGTATTTATTAATAGAATATGTTTGTAGTTTGCGCATAGAAAACCTGTTTATGACCTTCTAAGGATGTTTTTTCACATCATTAGAGCCCTGTAGACCTGTAACACTCTGTCACTTTTACACTTGTATTACCTCATTTAGTAGACCTAACAGTAGAAAAGACATCTTTGACATAAGTAAGACCTTACATAGACTCAAACATTAGCATTGACAGGATACTCAGTGGCTATTGTCTCATCAACGTGATGTTCCTCGTGGCCACCATAGTGGAATCCCAATGCCATAGCACAGTGAACCTTCACACAGGAGTTGCTGTCACCCACAACTCACGCTGGTCATCACCCTGCTAAAGATGCGCCACTCGGAAGAAAAGTAACTGCAGGCTGGAAGTCACTGGATGTTGGCTACTTTTTTGCCCGTGATGTTGTGACAGATGCTGTAGGAAAAAAAACATTGTCACGATCCTGAGGAGCTGTCGAGTGGTTGACCCCAGGATGCAGAGACAGAGGCGCAGGGTGCAAAATAAAAGGTCCTTTGATAAACGTGGGAAGGTGCAGAGGTACTCGCAGTGTGCAGGAACAATAACCAAAAGCGACAGAGAGAAAAATCCAAACAGTGGTCTCGGCAGTTGCAACAAGGAAGGAGAACGTGACAGCCTGGGCACAGAAATCGTTGGTGACTAAAGTGACGGACCAGGCTTATAAGTCCAACTAGTTGTGATGGGACCCAGCTGTGCACTAGGGCACTAGGGCAACGCAGCTGCAGCTCACCACCAGCAGGAAATGTAACCCTCCAAAATAGGAGTACAAGCAAGGAAGTGACACTTCCTGTTTTGCTGAGCATGGACCTTTAGTTACACCTTAATTACATTTAGAGCTACAAACTTGAAAAACTTGATTTTTGGTTTGTTCGTTTCAAAATTGTCCGTTACTTCATCAAAATGAAATAATTTTCATATTTTATCTCAGCGTAATCGTTACATTCAGACTCGCCGCCTGCCTCCACCCATTGTCTTGCAGTTAGAACTACTTCTTTCATTTGTCATCCAGTATATAACCTTCAACACACTGACAGGTAAGTGACCAAGTCCAAATGAAGCTTGAGTGTGATGAGTAGTACCTTAATGAAGATTAAGAAACGTTTACCTTTTAAATCCAGCTCCGTAAACGAGTTAAGATCCGCCCTGGTGGCCTCACGCTTCATGCATGTGCGATTCATGGATGCGTGGATCTCCACTATGCTCTCAGTGTGCCCCGGAAGCTGACAGTGCACATACGGCGTGTGAGTGCTTTGGGGTGGGGCGGGCCTCACAGCAGCACTCACAGCCGCCCAGTGAAGACAGAAACAGCAGAGCAATACATGCTGTCACTTTGAAGTCCACAAATACCAGAAAATCCACCAACGGCGCCAGAAAAAGTCGCTAGATGTGCCCCTGGCTGCTTTTGAGAAAATATGTCGCCAAGAGGTTTTGGAATGTTGCCAGATTTAGCAACAAATTCACTAAGTTGGCAACACTGACAGTAGTTAGCTGATGTCACATCACCAGGTCCACCTCTTTACCAGTCACACACCATCACAGACATTATACTACAGTGCATTTAATGTCTTTGAAATGTGTACTTTGGGTCATTTGGCCATTTTTAGGATTGAAAATACTTTTTATTTGGCCCATCCATCCATGTTCCAATGTTCCAATGTTCCAATGTTCCACTGTTCCAATGTTCCAATGTTCCAATGTTCCAATGTTCCAATGTTCCAATGTTCCAATGTTCCAAATGCTATGGAGGAGTGACGACCGAATTGGATTTATGTTATTTTTCATGGGAATGATTGATTTCATTTTTGTTTCAGTTTTTGCCAAAAAAAAAGAATGTATTTGTAATAATATAGCGTGTATATTAGAAGGTCAACATGTGTGTTTTTTGTAGCAGGACATTATAGGTTGTTTTTTTTTTGAAATATTGTTTTCATTTTTGTTGCAGTTTTTGCCCAACCCCCCACAAGGTTTGTATTTGTAGTGTATCTGCAGAGATAAAGTGCGCATGTCTGAAGGCCAACACGTGTGTTCTCCGTAGCCGTACAGATAGATTGACAGACAGATTGGTTGGCATAACAGGTGGTAAACGTTCATACTTGACTCGTATCCCACGAGTGAACCTTTTGTGTTTGTGTGCAGGGGTTAGGGGAGAAAGACAAATCTCTTCCCCGTCTCCCGTTTTCCACCCCGTATGTCTCAGAGATTAGCCTTTTGCTCAAATGCCTCCTGTTCATTTAAGTAATTAAAACATTAGAATTATGGGATTATGAACTGCTTTCGAATTAATCCAGTAGTCAATGCTCTGACCATTTTGCCAAATGGGTCAATAGGAAATATAATGGGCCTCTGTGATTTCTGATTCGGGGGCTCTGGAAGAGGCAAAGAATGCCAATAATGGCTATTAAAAGCGAGAGCGTCCTGGAGGGAACGACGGAGAGGGAAACACAAATCCCAGACCAGATTTGCCCTGAGTGCCATCTGTCTTGGACCCACTAGACTGGGTTAGGGCAGAGGAAGCCAAACTACTGTAGTTTCACTTTCTAGGGGTGTGAGTAGTTTGAGGAGTAAAAGAATTGGACTGCAACAGGAACCACTGGTCCACACTTCAAACAGAAGGGTTAAACCAAAAGGTACCCCTAGCCTCAGATGTCACTCATCATGGTCTGCTACCTTCAGGTCCGCAAAAAAGATCACTTGCATTCAGGACAAAGAGAGCTACAATATGTCAGGTTTTGTACCCGCATCCATGTACTGGTGCGTATGTAATTTGTAGGTACCGTGTACACACAGTACCCCTTACGTACGGACAGGTACCTGTCCGTGTGAAGGTACATGCTTGTCCGCACCACTCCATTAACGAGACCAGGGATCGCTTCTGCTGTTTATTTATTGTTTAACCTCCCGATCATGTGCTGTTGCTATTTGGGGATTGCGTGTGGTACTTTGTCGTGTGTTGTTTGTGTCAACTCTACACACATTGATGCTCCGCACAAATGAAGTTCTGCTCATCTGTGCGTCGATGAAGTTGCATCTAAGAAGCAGTGTTTTTCTTTTGTGCGCCTCCCAACAAGGAGTTTAGGTTGACACGGGGACGGTTGCTCAAAGAGAGCAGCAGAGGGGCCCTGCTATCCAACTCTATTTTGCCCTCTTTCTCTCCCTCTTTTTAGCCAGTCCAGTTCTTGTCTGAAGTCTTAATTTGGGGCGCTGGCCAGTGGGGAGAATGGAGCGAAGCGAGGGGCCAGGGGGGGGTGAGAGACAGACAGGAGAGGACTTGCGGGTGGTGATGGCTGCAGACGGATGACCCTTTGTTCCTCCTTTCCCAGGCTCCTCTCTTGAGCCTCCGAGGCTCCGGTTGCGTCGGAGCCTTCCAGTCCAGGGAGCCAGAGAAAAAAGAGAGAGGGAAAAGGGGGCACAATGATCTGTCCAAGCGGAAAAGAAATGATGGCGGTAAAGAATGACGAGGCAAAGAAAAAGAGGAGGATCCTCAGGTGCATGTGCAGACCACTGGGGGTCCACTGGTGCCAGCTCACACCGTGCAAACACGTGAACCCGTTCACACACCTTTTTAGTCAGCAATGGGGAACATTTCAGGTAAAGGTACATCATACAGTCGCATTCCCAACACGTATCACAATACTACATACAGAGGCGGTTTTGGGCACGGGCAAGCCCCAAGTCACATCTCCGGGTCGGTCCGGGACCAATTAACTTCCACAAACGAGGGTTGTGTTGTGATTTTCTTGCCATAGTCCAGCTTGAAATAGACGCCATATGTACAGTATGTACGGTACATCACGATCATTTGTTGACCAATTAAGTCAATTTGGCTGTTTGAACACTCCACCTAAAAGAAATGTTCCGCATGTGCTTAGCAGTAGTAGTAGTAGCTTAGTAGTATTAGTAGTAGTAGTAGCTTAGTAGTAGTAGTAGTAGTAGTAGTAGTAGCTTAGTAGTAGTAGTAGTAGTAGTAG
>QODF01000220.1:581103-604406 GCA_024372805.1 Oostethus manadensis
TTTTGATTTTTCTACAGTGGTGTGGTTGGGGCCCCCGCTTTAAGGGGCAAATCTTTACAGATGTATTTACAGAAGTATTGTGGGATATTGCCATATCAATAATTTTGCCCAATCATACACAGTAGCACCTGAAAGGATCAAATCCAAGGTCATCCGATGTGTCTGCAAAGGAGCCTGTTGTTTAGCCTTGCTAGAAGATCTAGTGAGCTTCCCACTGCAGGGTCGGATTCCAAGTTTGGATTTTTCACCTAAAATGGGATTTTTTTACGTGGTGGTTCACATTAGCAAACAAATGCGACTTGTAATGTGAACGCATCCCTCGCATTTCCGTGTGTTCACGGAAGTAAAGACTGCTGCGGTGTGCGCCAGTCAAGTCCGATCCCACTGATTTCATTTCTGATTCGATACCGGGTCAAATTGAGGCTGGTATCGGCGATACCAATTCAATACTGTGTGCAAATTCACGTCTGGTCCTTTTAAAAAGCAACATTTCAAATGATAGCATAAAGAATACACACATCACAGTCATTTTCTGACTTCTATTAAACCCTGAACTATATTGAGGCACTGGGATCCAACTTTGGAGCACAAAGTGCTGGTATCAGAGATAGCGACACTCCAGTATCGATCTGCACATTGCTAGTATGCGCTCCTTAACACTTTTGCTGCCATTTCAAGGAGTCCACGTTTTCTCAACCAAATGATTCCGTGTGCAGGATTAAGAAGAAGGAGGTTGGTATGGAAGCTTGTAGACAACTGGTTGCCGTGTCTGTTCCAAGGTGCGTGTGGGTGGAATGGCGAGATGTTCCCCATCCGTTCATTTCCTGCTGCTTTTTTGCTCCGGGCCAAGAGCTGCAGTGTAACGTGATCTGGAATCGAACCCGTGCCGACCACGTACTCCACCGTTTGGTACATTTTGACGCATAAAGCTGTGACGTGTTATGGAAAGAAAACAGCTGAGAAAATGTTCTTGAACCTGGCCGCGTGATAAATGACCACGGAGGGACCTTGGGGGCCGTGTCAACGTTTTCTGTGCCGGCGCAGGGACAAACATTGGGCAAACATTGGGAAAGGCTGGCAGGCTTTGAGATAGTCGGCTGTTGATCTAAGACTGAGAAGCTGAAGTCCACTATCTCCCGTCTGATACGGCAGCCAAGGTCTTGCTGACACACAGTCACAGAACAAACACGGATACCTGAAGACAATGACCTTTGAACCCCCTCCCAGTGGGAGAGGTGCAACAAAACAGGAAGCGGTGAAAGTGACTCTAGCGACTTCCCCCCCGCAGGCCAAGAATGAATCAGGTGGCGGGATTGTTGGTACACGGGTAATAAAACGCACACAAGTGTGCACACGTTGTTCAGCACAGATGTGGCGTGTGCACGTGCGTGTGCACGCGTGCGTGTGCGCGTGCGTGCGTGCGGAGCAGAAGAGAGAAAAGAGGAGGTCTTCAGATGCAGCGACAGATGGTGTTTGATTACAGAGCAGACGGTCCGTGTTGTACAAAGATGCTGTCTCAGCCCAAGCTAAGGAGCCGGACGTACCCTCCGTTCAGGCAGGGGGAGAAGAGAACAAGGGATAAAGAGACTCCGAGCGAGCCGCAAACGGCACAAAGGAAGCAACTCCAAAAAGGAGCATCAAAGCAAAAAGAGTGAAAGGCAGTCCGGCAAGAACAAAGGAAGGAAAAGGAACAGCATAAAAGCGGGAAAAGGAAAGAATCGGGTTGGGACGAGTAAGACGCCAAATGATGGCCCAAATAGTCCGACGTGCAGAAACATTTGTAGAAACCGGAAAGCAAGGGTGTCAAACTCAACCGCACAAAACTCCCAGCTGTCTCTTGGTTGTGGGAAAAGCGGATCTTACCCGACACTCGTATGTTTCTGCATGTTGAAAGAAACACGCTCTTAGCGTGTTCTTCTTCAATCTCCTGTGCTCGGCAGCGCCGGTGTACCTAATGTTGTGTCCTGTGTGCGCTTCAGGGGTCAGGATTTCTACCTATCGATCACTTCCCAACCTTTCCCATACTCCGGTAACGGGTGGGTATCATTCGAGCTGTAACAAGCGATCATCATTTCCTTTGATCACGTTAGTCAAATACATCTTACTCCACACCCTACCTGGAAAACTCACACACATCAGTCATCCGAGGGAAGGTTCAGAACCAACGATGTCACACCGCAGGGCCCAATTCCGGTTTTTTAGGCTGATGGTGAACGTCGTCATTACCAAAAGCAGTCTTGTTCCTGTCAACCTTTTTCTCAACCACATGAGCTTAAGAGGAAAGAGGGCAAGAATTTGGGCTACGGCCGTTGGTGGAGAACGTGGAGAACGTGGATGGCAGGAGTGGTGGGACTTTGTCGCCAGCGGTTTCACCGCCACTAACTTTGGGATGATAAGAAGAACTTTCTCGGGCCACTACCACTCGTGCTCACTATAGCATGCTGGAGTCTATCCCAGCTGTCTGGACAAGAGGCGGGGTTCACCATGTACTGCTTTCCAGCTTTCCAGGACCTGGAAATGTACCTAACCAATTTCCATGCTTGCATAGGAACCCCGTGTGTCCTCATGATGATGTTGATGAATTATGTTGATGCCGTTCCAAAATGTCATACACTAAAATACTGATAATCACATAGTATTTGTCACTGGGTTATACGATTTTAATAGGAGTTTATTAACACAAAAAACACACAATTAAAACATAATTTGTCCAATGAATGCATTTTCCAGAAGCTAGAAAGCTTTAATAAATACAAAAAAACTCCAAACAGTGGAAAAATGTAGCACACGGTACACATGATCATTTGCCCCCGCCCCTTTTCAAATGCATCAAATGATTTGACTTGCACACGTGTATAAAAGCGCCAACACTGTTTTTATTTCCTTTTATTGATTTTGCACAAGCTTGCATATATACTGCACATACATTCAGTTCATAGAGGGTGAAGGCACGAAAGGCAATTTGACTACCGGTTGTGTTTGGGTTAGACCAAAGCAATTCATTTGGGAGGGGCCCAAGAAAAACAATGAAGAAGAATCCCAGGAGAAACCACAAAACAGCTTCAAAGTCGTTTCAGCTTTCTAGCCCACCCTCGGCTCTGTCAAGGAACAATTAGTAGAAAATGTCCAGTTCCGTTTTAGCTGCCAGGACATCTCACCTCTCGCTGCTATTTCTTTCATTCACCGTTAAAAAAAAAGTTATCCACTCAAAGAAACGCAGTACAGCCTTTCCTGTTGGAACAAGAAATTCAAACGACGCCGAATAAATTAGGATAAATTAAACCAATAAATTACACACACAAACTGCAGGACACAAAAAGACACCCAAAAAACAGGAAGGGGGAAAAAGCAGTTGTTTATGCCAGCCCGGTCCGAGTGGAATTACCGCACTAGAATGGTATCATCGTAATCACGTCCTTGGAAAAAACACTATTTACATAACATATTGCTAAGTTATACAAAGGCAGTCCACGCCATGGATATTTACAAAAGAAGCATAATAATCATCATAAAAAGAATACCCAGTGAAATAAAATGATGGCACTCCCAGGGGTGGGGGTGAGGGATGGAGGGGCGCAGTGTTGAGAATTGTGTCACTAACTGGTTCACAGGTTCTCATAATCAGCCTTTTCTCTTTCACACGCACACGCACACACACGCGCGCGCACACACACACACACACTGCAAAAAGCAAAACACTCCCAAATTCCACAAAACCTTTTTCCACTGTATAATGTCAAATGTATAAATGGCCTCTTCTTGTCTGCAAAATAGTAACTGTACATACATGTGCCCCCCACCACACCTTACATTGACACGCCACCCACATGTGTGTTCTTGTTTCTGAAGCTCCCGTAGTATTGGGGGAACCCCTTGAAAGGGCATGGAGCTTTTTGTCAACCACTGTCATCCACCATAGAAAACTGTACAGCTATTCTTTCTTTCCCTATTTACAGTAGCAACAAAGCATTTCGTCAAGTGTGTTCCTCAAGAAAACCCAATCACAAGGAGAAGAAGCCAAACAAAATCCTCTACTGACAAATCAGAAATACAGGTTGAAAAAAAATACCCTCAGCCTGCGCCTCCGCTATTTATTTTCCCCAGACATCCATAGCGTAGAATCCTTTAAAAAGACAGTATCATCGAGCGAAACATGCTCAGCTCTACCTTCCCAAATCCACCGTTTGGCTCATTGGAGCTCTTCGGGGCATTAAAGGCGGCGTCGGGAAGCAGGAGGGCGAGAAGTTATATTCATGTGCTCATAAGAAGAAGAAGAAGAAACAGTGCCTTCCGTTCCCCTTTGGCTTGTGGCACTTCGGCCGGTGCTCTCAGACGTTTTGGGCCGAGCCCATCATGCAGTGAGAAATATGTCCCGCTCGCTCTCTCCCAGGCCCGCCGATCTTAAGTCTGGGGAGGAGGGAGCGGGGAGCTGCTCTCAGTGCTTTTGTCAGGCGCTTTGTCTCACTTAGAAAAGTCAGCAGGTGAGGCAACAGGGCCCTTTGGATCCTTTGTCACCGCCACAGACAAACGGCGGATGGACCAAAACGTCACAATGTTGGCAGTTTTGAAACGCCGTGCATTGATATCGTTGAAGAACAAAGACGCTATAGATGGTGACTGGAATCAAAACCCAAAGAAAAAATGCCACTTTCAAACCAAAAATGGGAGTCACGTACTGTATGGTCGATTTCCGATGAATAAGTGGACCGGACACACTGGTGCTGGGTGCTGCAGACCCGCTAAAAGGGGTACATCTTCGTCAGGATACGTGTGTATTGAGAATTTGGTGAGTTTTCCAGTACAGTTGTCCCTCGTGTATCTCATTCAATTTCAATAAATGCAATATTTAGACAGTTACTCGCAGAAAAACTTCCTTTTTTAGCATCCCATGGTCATCTTCACATTTGTATATGGTATACTCACGCGTTAGCCGTTCCAGCATACTTCCTGTGGTGGCTATTGCCTCATGTGTTTGGCTTTAAACACACGCATTACCCAACACAGTAGACCAAGTATGAGTAAATGAGCCGTTTAAGACGTACTGTACATAAAACTGCTGTGCCACAGTAAATGTACTCCCTCGGTGGACAGGAAGTGAGTGTTGAGTTTTGGCTTGTCATTGTCATTATTATAATTATTACGAAGTTATCATTGTTGTGTCTTATGCGAGATCATTCAAACCTGCAATAAATACCTGTTCTGGTGATCACGTCTGATGCTTGGCTCACTAAACTATTTATTACTGACACCTAGTCGCCATCCTGGAACGCTACACTCCCAATTAGAATGCGTCTCGTGCCTTTATTTGTATTTGAGTTTGTCTAGTTGGTTAGTTTAGCCATTCATTTGTTTGAAAAGGCTTAACTTAGGCCAAGAACACGAACAATTTGCCTAAATATGCCTTTTTAAAATAAATAATAGACTGTATTCAAGCACAAAACAGCGTTGTTCAGTTTTGACGTTGGAACGACTGAATAGTGAAGCCCTGAAAAAGCCAGGAAACCGAACTAAAGCAATTCACCTGCCGGCTACGCCACTGCAACCAACCAGAAGCCAGAAGAAAGTATTGCCGGAAAAGGTTCAGTAACATCACCGAGGAGAAGGGTCATCACAAATGTGACTTGATACTGAACATGACAGTTACCAAAAAAAAAGAAATACATGGATAAATGTTGGATAAAGTTGAGTTTTTGCAATATATATTTTATATATTGTATGGAATCTAGTACTCTTTTTCCTCTCAATATTACAACCTCATTGTTGTTTTTGAATAAAAAAGGAATTCTCCTAATATTTCGACTATTCTCGTGAAATGACAGATTGTCTTCCATGTTGGACGTTTTTTGGTTTTGCTGGTTAACTGTAATTTTTGCAACGCGCTGAGAACATGGAAAACGGTGTGCCACAAATAGCCCCCGGACCGCACTTTGGACACCCGTGGAGGAACTCGGCTTTTAAGGTTTCGACATGACATCGATGTCGACACCCCATTGCAAAACCAAGTAAAGCGAGAAAAAAGCACCAGCATTCGGGGTATTTCGCGGTGGCCAAAACAGCGTCGGGTCTGCCCGTGTGGGACGGTGGGACCGAGAGGAGGTGCGAGTTGCCCCCCTATGACGAGTCTTTGTCCTTAGACTCTTTGTAGTGCTGAGAGCTCCTCCATCTAGCCCTGGGGTAAAAACGCTCACCTTGGACCTCGCGTTTTGTTCCCTCCAGGGAGGCGCTGGCTCACTCAAAGGCAGGTGAGCGTGGGGGGGATGAATGAACAGCAGATCTTCTAGCTTTCTTCCCCCTCCTGCTCTTCAATTGTACTTCAGTATTCCGATATTTTCAAGTATCAAACTGCTATTGAAAAACATCAAGACCCTGCCGCAGAAAAAGGCTGGGTGGAAAAAAGTGATATTACGGTGTATAAAAGACCACAACACTACATACTGTAGCATGTGCCCCCAACGGACAATTAGAGCAATACCATTACTTTTCCACCCCTTTGTGGCAAACTGAAAATGGGCGAGGAAACGCCGCCATGAACAAGACAAGTGGCAGACGCTTCCTCTGCACGTGTTTTCTTCCACCATCATTGTTTCAACCGGCAAATGAGTGCCTCGTTCGAAAACATCCACCAGCAACGGACCAGACAAAAATCCCCAATCTTCAGTCTTTTGGGATGCTCTTAATAGGAATAATTTATTTTTGTCTGCAAAGGCATTCGTTAGAGGGGACAGACGAGTGTGCTAAGCTTCCGCAAAGCGGTGGTGACAAATCATAAAGTCATTCTACACAACGGAAATATTCACAATATATGAAATAAAAAGATACACCCAAACAACACAACACCCTACCTGCAGGGAAAACTCATCAAAACAGACCCACTTTGGACTCCAGTCCGGTCTGACTCCTCACTAGTCCAGTTGGGGACAGCAGTCTACGGGGCTCCCACTTTGTGCGGCCAGGTCATGAACGCAGCCTGTTTCCTTCCATGCCACTCATGAGTCCGTGTGGATCCTACAGCAGGCTAAACGGGTGAGAAGTCTAGCGGTCCCCCCAAAAATCCAAACGATTCAGAATCTTCTCAGTTCATCGGGAGCAAAAACAAAACCAGTGTCATCATAAAATCTCTTCGAAGAAAAGCAACACAAGAACTACGTGATGGAGGAACAGACGCCAAGGCTTCAAATCGGGAATGCTACTTCATAACTTTCATACGCTCAAAAACACATTTCAGAAAAGGAAACCCGGAAGGGGGAAAGTCGATCGTGAGAGAATAATGCTCCAGGAGGAAAATCATAGGAGAAATGCCATTTACTCATGTAGAAGCTCTTGGAGACAGTTGGGAGACTTGAAGATCTCAGGGACCTCGCTGTCCAGCTTGCAGATCACCTTGTAGATGGCCTTCTTCCAGGAAGGGTCCACGTCTTTGCCCGCCACGATGGCATTGAAAAACTCCCTCAGCGTGATCTCCGCCACCTCCAGGAAGCGATTGGGGACCTGGAAATGAGATTGCTCGCGTTATACCAGGAGAACTATTTGACATTGAATGAATGTTTGGGGCGCTCCGATCGATCGACCTCGAAAGCAGGTGATTGGCATGTGCCCACATATACGCTCCGTAACGCCGATCACCCCGGCCTCCCGCCACCGCGGCATCCAGCCTGTTGCCACCGTCTCCTGCCCACTTTCCAAGCTTCCTTTTTTCCTCTCCTCAATAACGCCTAGCAATAAAACCATCGGCCTTTTTATCCAAAGCATAGTTTATTAGCTTTGTAAAACCCGCGTCTCTTTAGACTGTGCAGGTAGGAGTCCGCTGCTACCATAAATCTTGACTTTCGGCTTCCTTAAAAGCAGATGGAGGCTTTCCGCCCGAGCAAAATCCCTTCTTGCAAACTGTCAGCTTTCTCACAACGCCCACTTCTCTCCCCACATGACATCTTTATGTGTCTCACTGTAAAAAAAAAAAAAAAGCCCAAACAAGACAAGAGAGTGGGGAGTGTCACCGAGGTGCCGCTGAAAGAGGAAGTACTAAACGCTTTGGGAAGCAGGAGACACGCCAGCCCTTTAGCGTTCAGCGTCCCTGACGGTAGCGCTCAGCCACACTATGGACATGATGGGCCTGGCACAGATCTCTGACACCTTCCTGCCAGCCAACACGCTGTCACATGCAGCCGCACACACCTCCTTGTGCCAAGGAGACGACACATCCTGTGCCGCGATAGAGGCCGCATATTGCTCAACGCACTCTTGCCGCTATTTGGCCTTAGTCTCCTTCCTCAGTCCAAAGCTGCAGGACGACTCAGCCTTCAGGGGTCACCTGCTTGGATAATGCTGACTGTCTCCCGACACACACACACACACACACACACACACTCCAGTGTCCTGCAGATACTCATCAGGAGTGTCAGGACACAGCAAGGTTAGTGGCCATCGGAACACACACACTTTAACGGTCATGCCTGTTCAAGCAAACACACGTGGGACGACTACCCTTTGGGTGATGAATGGAGTCTAACACGTGTGTGTGTGTGTGTTCCAGCGTGTCCAATAAGACGCTGGTGTATGTATGCTGTATAAAGTGATATAATGTCTTGTTGGGCTTGTTGGGGGCGCGCAGGGGACACTGCACAGGACAGCATCATCAGCTGGAAGTGCCGCATTACTAAGAATATTCCTGCATGGGATTTCTCCTGACGTTTTGACTATAAAAGGACAGCAAAACGCTGACTACAAGGAGAAAGCAATGTCAAGGAGAAAAGGGTATTGGTATTTCAGATCCTCTTGACTAAGGATGGGGCTGTGGGGGGGCTGAGGGCAATGACGAGGGACACAAGTCTGAAGATCGAGGGAACGGAGTGACGGAACAGTCTTTGGGAGTAGGATGTGCAGTATCTCACATTTCCGCAACCAGTACAGCTTCTCAAAGGACAAAATCAGCCAAAGAAACGTGGCTACACTTTAGAGGAGTATGCGTACAGCTCATAGAGCAGCACACACCACAACATTGTGCTGATAGCATCACGGTGCAGGGCTGCACGAGTGCTGCAGACACGCAGGGTCGTTGCGGTGCCTCGCAGAGAAACACCAGTTCCAACACATTGTGAGATTCCTGATGTCGATGTCAGATTCCCCAACATGATAAGGAGCCCAAGCACACCTCCAAGTTGACAAGCGCCTTGCTGACCAAGCTGAAGCTGAAGGCGATGGAGTGGCCAAAGTGCGTCTCATCCACACTTACTACCTAAATGAGCACCTGAGGGGCATCCTTAAGGAAGGAAGGAAGCAAGGAAGGTGGATTCTAGTAACAACCTGGTTGATTCCATACCCAAGAGGATTAAGGCAGTGCTACGTACTGTAACAATGGTGCTCGCACTAAATGTTGACACTTTGGACACAATTTGGACATGTGTTTGTATAGCACTTTAGCATTTTAATCATGCTTGTGTTGCAAAATCACTCTGTCATTCTTTCCAAAAAGGAATTAATGAGTAAATGGTCGCTGTTTCTGGGTTGAATATGGCCTTTTATTAGTAAAACAAATATGCACATTGACGCAAATTCTACGTCTTCTTGGCCTAAGTGAGGCATTTCCAGCAAAAGAAATGGCTACATGAAAAAACAAAAACAAAACGTAAGGCATTAAAAAGATGTGATATAAAGTGTAACATAGTACCTGTAACTTGTGTGCGCTTTTAAGAAGTGGCCGTGACGTGTGTGATGTCAGCTAGCCAGAGCTGGCTGTTAGCTAATGCTAGCAGCAGATTAGCGGTGTAAAAGTGGCCGACAGCAGCTCCTGTGGGAACGTTCACTGCTTTGGTTCTCTGCTTGTTATAGTAAAGCAATTAAAGTGCATTGTGGAGTCTCTCCTCAACCACAAGCATAAGCACTAGAGTAGTGTTCTACACTGGTCTCTAGGTGTCAGTAATGTTACATTGATGAGACAATAGCCAGCACAAAGTATGCTGTCAATGCTAATGTGTGAGTGTGTTATCGAATCTTTTCTTTATTTTCTACTATTATTGTGTCAACTATATTGGGTAATACGTATATAGAGATGACGATGGGGTCTTTTTTCATGTCTGCAGGCCTCTAAAATGGTAAAAACTGCGTTTAGAAGGTCATAAACAAGTTTTGTCTGCTCTAACAACAAGAAAAACCATTCAATTTATTAATATTGAATCCTGCTTTAAAGGAAATCGCACTCGGAACTGGAACCAATAAACCGCGGTAAACGAGGGATGTCTGTACAAGCTGTACACTGACTATTCTAAAGACATTTGAAGAGTATTGCGAAATGTTTGCGCAAGCAAGCGGGGTGTACTCATTTGTGAGGTACTAGAGTACATGTATGAGAGCATTCAGTCTGAAGTGTTTGGCCCTGCTCGGACACCCCCACACACCGACCGCCCCCCCTTCCCTTGGGTCAGCTGTTGGGCCTTTGTTCCAAAGGCATTGTGGGGGATTATCAAATGCGGCCGCTCATTCGCTCTGCTGTCCGTTAAATGGGGCCAACGGCGTGGCTCACGATCACTTCATACATATTTCATAGGGCTTCTTCTTCTCAGCAGAAGCCGGAAATTAAAGGACAGCCGTACAAAGGGGGGAGGAGCCAAAACAAGGGGACTGAGATTCCATCCACCAATTTCAAAGTCAATGTCCTTTTCTGTCCTTACTTTTTAAAACCGAGCAGGGAGCGAATTCAAGAGAGTGCGTTTGTTTTTGTTGCCGTGGTGATCAAACTGGTGGATCAGCGCTGCCCTGCTAAAAATCTTTGTCTTGTCAAGAGCAAAGTTTGCGGGGACACAACAAACACTGGCGTAGTCCTCGGGGCTAATGGTGGGACTCCCGCGTCAACTGGCGGCACTTTTCTCAAGTCAGCAATTTAGGTAACGAACGTCTTAAAGTCCACATTAGCAAAGCCTTCATGAACACGATGTGTGCATGGGGGTTGGTCACATGCGCCGGGTCCGTCGTGGTTCTTGTTGGGTAAATAGCAATCAAGGAAACAGAAAGATGAAAGAAAATAAGGCAGTTCATCGCTCATTCATTGGGACCCGGTCCTCCCCCCCAGTTCTCTCCACCTCGCTCCTGGCAGGTTCCTTTGAGACACAAGGATAAGCTCTTTTTCAGGGAGGAGGGAATCGGATTTCCTGCTTTTTGATGAAATAATCAAATATGACGGTGGACAATAGGAGCCTGTGGTTGGCTTGCTGGGAGCTATTCCCTCCGGCAGCGGCCCCTGTCCTAAGACTGCTCCGACTAACGTTTAAAAAGGTAGCCGGGGGGCAAAGTCTTCAGAGAGGCTACTGTTACACACCCCTGCTTGTAAGTGTGTGTGTGTGTGTGTGTGTGTGTACAGCCTGAGAAATCTCCCCTCTCTTGGTGACTCAGGCCTGGCTGTTTGTTTGGTCAAAGTGTTTCTCCCCCTTGCTTTTGGGAACTGTCAGGAGATGTATTGCACCTTCTATTTGCACAGCACTGGCCAAACAAGACGAGACCCTGGAAGATAAGGCTGTGCTTGTGTGTGTGGGTAAGCTGCAGCCTTGAAGGATGAAATGCAGGGAACACGAGCCAGGTTAATTCCTAACGTTGGCCGGGAATACGCACACCTCCCATGGCTTTTGGTCACAGCAGACTTGGACATGAACTGCTTTTGTTCAACATACAGCAATGTTTCGAAAAAGGCCACTCTACACTGGAGCTGTTCAACGCAAGTTTGACTTCCAGCTTTGGAGCAACTCGCGTTTTTGCAGCACTGTCCTGGAAAGAGTGCTTCTGTCAATTAGTCACCGCCTGGTCTTTTTGCAGAAGATCCTGCCGTACTGTATATAGAGATCTTTGGGTAGCATTAGCATAGTGCTTATATGTACGTATGTATGTGTGGCTTTCTATGCCAACTGTCCACTTGCAAGCTGGTAAGCGCCAAGGCAGCAGGTGGCGCTTCAACCACTAACGTCAAAGTCCCCCTAGCCAATTACAGTATAAAGTATGAAGTTAATTAGCAGAGGGCCTCAAGCCGACTGACTAAACTGTTGGTCAGACGTTTTGCTGGCTGGATTCTCCAAGAGGTTAGCGTTCAGTGACCCAAAAATGTACTTTTAACGCGGACAAAATGCCGAAAAACCTTCGAAATATCTGAGGTTATGACATTTTTGGTGTTTTCCAGGAACCTGATGGCCGTCAAGTGGAGCAGGCCAGTAGACTGATTCAAAGCAGAGCTTCCCGCACTCTCCCCGACACACAAAAACACCCTTTGCCTCACATATCTGTTTTGATCAATAATCTACAAAGGCCTTGATAAGTCCTTGGCCCGTACTGTCGCTTTGGACAAACATAACCCATGTCCCTGGTCTTTCTGCAACCCCCTCTTCCACTGATAAGACTGGATAAAGAGTCCAACTAACTGCGGAGGAAGAGAAACAGTTGTAGCTTCCCGCTTAAAAGGGGGCTCACAAACTTTGGATGCCACTCTCAGGTGGGTGCTGGGACAGGAAAGGGGCCTTAAAGCTGAGCAAACAGCAGCCATCCTCAGTCTGTTGATAGCCTCCAGACTGTGGAGGACTTGAGACGCTTCTGCTTCTTCTCTCCTGGCTGCTTTCAAGGTACTCCGAGTCAAGGGCAGGACAAGGTCAAAGACAGCCAGGAAGCATTACTTTCGCTGTCTCACTTCTGTCACCTTCTTCCCTCCCGGTTTCTTCAAACTCTCTTGGTTCAGTCGCCAACTCACCCCATCAAAACAGTTCATTAGAACCAAAGTCTTGATCCTTCAGCCAGTACCTAAGCTAAGTCTGTTTGGTTGATTGTTTATCCAACTATACTACAAGGAACTTTCTCGGCCTGTCTAAGACCTGAAGTGGATTTTGCTACAGGTTGGGCTTCCATTTACGGTGTTCCAAGTTTTTTGTACTGTTAACACAGCCGTCCCTTGTTTATCATGGTCTGTTGGTTCCAGACCCGACTGCGATAAGTGAGTTTGAGAAAAGTAGGATTCAATATGTCACGAAATTGGATATTTCCGTATTTGGAGCGTAGAAACCTGTTTGTGACCTCCTGAAAACAGTTTTTAACATGATAAGAGCCCTGTAGGCATGAAATAACCGTTAGCATCAGGAACGTTTTTTTTGTTATAATATCCAGAACGTAATTTGGGTCGACCACATGGCATGAAATTATACAGTAGATCGACATGCGTGAATCGGCATACATGCGTACGTACACTTCGACACTGCTGTTGCTTTGGTAACATGACATTGCGCAACTCTGATGAGGAGGCTATGGGATCCCTGGAGTGACACAAGAGACAGCAGGCGCTTTAAACATTGCTGTAAACATCCACCAAGCTTATGACTTATGAATGGGTTTGAACCTGAGTGGGGAATAAGGACAAAAATGTACCACTTCCACACAAAATGGGACGAGAACCCCTTGTCACTGTGTCATTTTGGAGTCTGCACCCGCAGCAGCAAGTTCAAGTAATGTGATGTAAGGCAACGTCTCATCAACATTAACAGGTAGCATTACCGACACCCAATGAGCAGAACAATACGTATTATTTGGCTTCCATTATTTTTGACTAAGGCTGCCGTCGACCACGAAACAGTGCCGACTGATTCATTCATGTTTGAAAAGACGTGATAGAGTGAGGGACAAAAGTACAGTATAAAAAGAAGAATAGGACTAGTTCCATGCATGCAGCGGATGAATACACAGGCGGGCAAAGTAACACCAATACTGTAGTTTACATTTCTTTCATGGGTTCTGTGTCCAGCGTGAGTAACTTTCTAGTTCATTTGGGAAGAATGTTGGACTTACATCACAGTCTTGGAATGGAAATCGTACGTAACCTGAGGACTACCGGCGAACGCAGAAGCACCAGAAACAGCAGTGAAATTCCACTTCAAGCTCTTGCTTAATTGTTTGGGCGAGGAACAGGAACGCGGGTTCAAGGGAGGGGGGTGCTGTGGAGGTCAGCAAGTCAGGGAGACCAATAGAAGTGGAGGCGGAAAGGAAAGAAAGGGAAGCAGAGGGAGTCTGGAAGATGGGAAGAGGACATCTGGAGAGGAGGGTGAGGGGCAACCAATAAATGATGGCAGGAATAAGACGTGAGGATGAACTGGGAGTGCGGGGGGCAACAGGACTTGGACGCATCTGCGGCGCTGATGCACACCCTGCTCGTTTTGGCATCGGTGCCTTCGCCACGCTTCATTAGTCTCTCTCATGCACGCACACACACACACACGCACACGCACATGGAGGGACACCAAAATGGTCCAGAAATAATGACATAATCAGCAGCTGTGCCACAGAAGAGCAGGACGCCCCTCACAAGGTGACCAGGGACAGAAGGAGGGGGGAAGGAGGAGAAAGTTAAGAAGTGTCTTCTGTACCTGCGTTTGAACATTTATCTATGATTAATAATATTTGTCCTACACACACACACACACACACAGAAGCAGGGTGCCAAATAAACACACACACAGGGACCACATGGTGATGAAAAGACCTGTCAGAGGACATCAAGTGGGGGTCCTCAATAGCCCGGAGCTATTCATCGGGAAGCAGATGATCCCACTCGCCATTCTTTTCCTCGCTTAACTTTTGTCATCAAGAGAATGGAAGGGCCAGAAGACAGCTTTTAGCAGGATGCATGAGATCAGCCTCCTTTTCACTCCTACAGTGGCTGGCTTCTTTTTACACTTTACTCACAAACTGGAATCTCAGGCAGCCGAGTTAAGACGTTTGTTATTGCTTAACACAAACTTCTTTTTACACCCCACAGGAGTCTTTTAAAGTGCCACTTTGGGTTAATGAAGCTTTGAGGTCAGCCACAGCGCAGAGTCTTGCCGTGTGTTGTTAGTTTGAAGGACAGATGATGACACGAGTGTTTGAGAAGAACTAACCTGCAAAAGATGCAAGTGACTTGTGTGTACTTGTACATGTGCTGAGCTGCAGATTGCTGCTGAGGTGGACACGGAGCATTAACATTCAGGTGTTTATAGGCCTGCCAGCGGCATTTTGTATGGGCCATATTTTTGGAAGCTCTGAACTGAAATCTCTGGCACCTTTATGTGTATTGCAGACCCGCCTGTATGACACTGTATGTCCGTGCCATACTTTTCTATATATGTTTGCATTTATACCCCTACATCCTCTTCTGTAAGCTCTGCAACGGCCGCGACCTCTTCACCGCCAATTCCCTGAGGTCAAACTTGGGTCAAAGACACGCCCACTTTCCTCACACACACATACGCAGCACGCCTCTACGTGGCCACATCCCCCCGGCGTCCCTTTCAAAGAGGGAACGGGAAAGGTCAGGAAAAAAGGGGGGTAGTGGCAGCGGAAAAAGGGGAATCGGGACAAATGGAGCCCCGAGAGGGAAGCAAAGAGGAGGATCGAGGGAGGACCAAGGGGGAAGGAGAGGTGAAGCACACAATGCAACGGGGCACGGCGGTTGGACGGACAGCATCTGCTCTTGGCTCTCTCCGGTCCTCCGGAAGGGATGCTGAGCCGACGAGGGGCAAGACGGGGGGATGGAGAGACAGCAGGTAGGGAAAGATGGAGGAAAAGGTGACTTTTGAGGTGGATGGGCGGACAAAAGAAGCGGAGAAACGCGACACCTCAAAGAGATCATAGGAAGTTCCTCTTTTAAAATGTCCTCAGTGGGAGGAGTGGGCACTGAGCGGGGAAACTCGGCCTAGCCGGGAAATCTGAGAGCTTCCCATAGCCGTCATAAAACTGTCTTTTTATCAGAACCCCCTCCACCGCCGCCCGCCCTTCCGAGCCATTACCAGGACACACACATTCCTGTCCCATGAAAGATGATGTGTGTTGTCATTGGGGGTTCAAACGCACTGGGGAGGGGGGGGGCTAAGCTAAGCGAGTGTTTGCACTCACATGAAAGCGCTGCCTGCCCAAAGTCAAGGCTTTTTCGGCGGGGCCTGCACTTTGATGGCGGCGGACGGAGCGAGCGAGAAAGTGGAGAAGAAAGGAAAGAAGAGAGTGGATCAGAAAGGAGGAGGGAGGGGAAAGTAGGTAATTAACGGCGAGCTCTTTAATTACCAGCTAGTGTTCATTGTGCCAGAAGGAATGTGACAATTAAAAGTTCCTAATAGGAGGCGGTGGCGAGGGGGCGCATAACGGAAGACATGCAAGAGGAGGATGAAAGAATGAAAGGAGAGAGGCGACGGAAGGAAAAGAGAGAGAGAGGGATATGAAAGGAAAAGAGGAAACAATGGCGACAAAAGAGGAGCTGGGAGGGAAGATGGAGAGCGAACACAGTGACAGAGCAGATTAGCATCAAACAAGAAAGGCCATGGACATGTGTGTGTGTGTGTCGCCCAAACAGAGGACATATTCATTCCAAAGACGCCACCAAGGTGGACGGAACTTTGATGATGCAGAATCTGGCAAAGGAAAACTTCAGCGGGTGTGTGTGTGTGTGTGTGTGTGTGTGTGTGTGTGCTGAATCTGCGTAGGCTCCCGTTTCAAGTGGTGGTGCAGGCAGGTAGGGGAGGAACGGGAGGAGGAGGAGGAGGAGAAAGGGGAGAGATCCACAGAAGAGGGCCTTGGGGGCATCCTGATCCACACATCACATCCTCCATCTCCACGTTTCCTCTATGACTCACACACACACACACACACTTGTGAGCATGAGATGGTAAATGCTCACAAACTTGCACATATATATCACACACCGCAGTGCCACACAAAAGCAAGTATAAACACACCCAACCCACGCAACAGCACACTGACTGCACGGTCTCTCACACACACACACACACGCACACACACGCACTAAACAACGCCCACACACACAACAAAGGCCACGCAAACATTTGAGCGTGTCGGCGCGCAACACCAAGGCTTGTTTGGAATTTGCATGGCTGGGAGAATTTTCCTCAACTCTAATCAGCTCCGGGATCTGTCAGGCACCTGCCCAACGCACAGAAAGGCCCCCGGTGCAAAACCACGCCCACCTCAGCCCCCGCCACAAGACTCATTCACCTGTTCTTGCAAATCCTCACATTTTGTATTCAAATGCGAGAAACCATTCCACCGCTTCTCAAGCAGCAAGCCGGCACCGCGAGGACAGCGGTCCTCTTGTCGCACCATTCTTTCATGGCCCGAGTGGGACCGGGCCGGTGCCAGGCAGGGAAGATGGACCGCCTCCCCTCCGGTGTTTGCATTTGAAACGTGCGCATCCATCTAAGACGTTGTTTGCAACTTTATTTAGCAGCTGGATTACACAAGACCACACAGACACTACCAAGTCTGCCATAAACCTTTTTGTGATCTTCATCCCACTTTTGCTGGATTACAAATCAATTAGAGCTCAAATAATCTGTTCCAGCGTCAACATTCAGTTGTAGAGCAGGTGGTGTACTCTCCTGAACTTACTCCCGGCCCCACTTCAGGCTTGGAGCGGGTAAACTACGCCCCACGTAACAGTTTGTTTGTTGTCAGCTAATGATAGTGATTTGGCCAAGTTTAGCAAAGTGAACTGTATTGTTTTTGATCGGATTTTCTGAAACGACACACACACGGGACTCATTTTCCAGACACTAAAAGGGGCCTCCAAATCCACAAGCGTGTTTTTTTCTTTCAAATTTGTTTTTGTGATACCACCAGTCGTGTCGGCCAGAAAGATGCGATGATGCAAAGTGGTCACTGTCCTGACTGCTCAGTACAATATGGCTGAAGCAGAACAAGACAAGAGACTCGTCTCTCAGACAAGTTTTGCACTGTGATCATAACTTCTTTTTACACTTGAATGATGAGCACAATGGAAGGAATATTATTTTTCTTACGGGTTTGCGGCTTGAGGAGCCCTCATGTACAGTACAAGTGTTTCTGCCAGCCAGAGCCTTTCAAAAGCCTTTAGAGGCCGCAAGATGGATGGAGGAGAGTGTTTGTGTGTGTGTGTGTGTACAAAAAAAAGAGCCCCAGTGGACAAATAAGGCACACAGAGAAACAGAAGGGGGGGAACGGGAAAGAAAGAGGAGTGCAGCACTTCAAGTGTGAGCTGTGCAAAAACTCCCACTGCTCGCAAGGGCACTTCTATCCTGTACGTCATCTCTCTCTTCTTCTCCCCTGACTCCCCCCGCCCCCGCCCCCTCGCTCTTTCTTTTGTCTCTGAGCTCTCACCCTCCATACCCTATCTATCCATCTCCCGCCACCCCCCAACCCCCATCTCGCTAAAACAGCAGGACGCTTAACCTTGATAACAGTGAAATTTCTCCCCCTCAAAGTGACACACACACACACACACACACACACGGGGGAGAAACGCTTCGCCAGCATGCTCGGCCCGATCCGAGGGATGGCTGTACCCTTCGAGGTGAACAGGACACTGCTGGGAAATGCAGCAACAACAAAAAACGCGCGGGCGCTCTTGCTGGGACTCTCGGTAACAAATACACGTGCGAACCCCCAGTAGCTCCTTCGTAAGATCAGCTGACGCCGACAAGGGAAACGGGCTACACACGAAGGTGGTAAAAAGGAGAAGTGTGCACACCGAAAGGTGAAGTTACCTGCTTGACAACTTGCAATAAACTGGAAGACACACACGCGCACCAAATGAGGACGGGGAAGTAAAAAGTCTCAAACACACAAAGACAGTGAAACAAAGAGGAGGAAGAGACAAACAAGTAAAGCCTTCTTCCTCTTTTTGTGACACATCATCTAATCCATAACACACACTCGAAAACTTCCACACACGAGTGCAAAGTGAGATTTAGATGCGGACAAAGTACATCCAAGGCTGGTTTTCTTGTTAAATCAACTCATACTGTACACGAATAAGCACATTTACAGTTGCTGTGCAATGAAAAGCATTTAGAATCAATAATAATAATAATAATAATAATATGGAGATGGATTGTTTCATCTCAAAGAATAGCCTTGTATTATATATTATATTTAGGGCTCATTTAGTGATTGAAGATTTGTTCATATATACCATGGAATTATAAAACATGTATTATACATTAAATGAAGACTTTAGGGATTTTCCTGGGCAGATTAGTCAAAAAGCTCAGTTTTCAAAAAACACAGAAAAATGTTGGTAAAAATGCTACTTCCTACATGTGTGCCTTCCATTTCCACGCATTTACCTCAAAGTCGTTGGCCTTATTGTAATGCATGTTGAGGGCTCGAAAGAGCTCGCAGTCGCGGCTGACGCTCAGCTCCTCCACGCCCGCCACGCCGTCGTTGATGGCCTGCCGGGCAAACTTCTCCATCTGGATGTAGTAAAACTCCCGGAAGTTGCTGAACCACTTGATGAGCTGGGAGGTGATGCAGCGGTTAAACTGGAATGAGAGAGCACACGGGAGAGGATCAGTGTTTGGAAACCCGCGAGGCATTCAAGGCATTCACCATATCAATAATGCCGGGAACAAAGCACCACAACGTATGCCACCGGGCATCTTCAAATCGCGTATCATGCTGTTTAGTGTACCATAATGTTCCTATAATAAGATGGCTTGGTAGATGCACACTTTATTCATCTCCAGGAGAAAAGCAATTATAACGCAGTGATAACTGGCATCCACGTTGATGCCGTCAGTGCCGTGTCTTGTTTCAAGGCGTCCCAATACTTTTGAGTTCGGTAGGGAGCCATCACGGCTCGGCCCTTCTAACGGCGCAGGACTTGAGCGTAAGTGCAAGACAAGACGTGAGGATGAAAGCGTGTCGTTTCACATCAGGGAGCTTACATGTGAGGTGGGAAAAAAGGCAAGCGATAATAAAGACATTAAGTAAGACAGCAAGACACGAGAGCGTGTGTGTGTGTGTGTGTGTGTGTGTGTGTGCAGGGTTCGTCTTCCCCGCTGGGAGCCGACATCCCCCCAATCACAACCCGCAGCGTGGAAGGAGAGGTGAAAGGAGGGAGGCGAGGCGGCGGCGGCGGCGGCGGCGGGATGGGGCGGGGTTGGGCCGCAAACACATAATTGACCAGAAAAACGATTAAGTCATCATCTGAAGCGCCCCGGCCCGCAGGGGGCTCAAACAAGTACTTAACCCCGCTCGCCAATTACACCCCATTCTCCTCCCCTCCCCGCACCTCCTGGGCAGGAAGAAAGGAGAAGAAAAAGAGGGCGAGAGAGAAAGGCCAGGATGATAAGCTGTGGCGAACACTGTGGCGGCTATCTGATCCGTGCCGCTCGGTTGGACTCAATAGGGCCAAGTAAACCTATTAAGAGCCTCAGCGGGTCCCCGGATCTTTTTCCGCCAGTGAAACCCAAACAACCCAGACGCTACATCAGGACCTCTTTTTGCCTCCACGAGAAGTAAGCATCTGCTCACACACACACACACACACACACACACACACGCCTTCCCAGCCCTCGCACTCTTTTTGTGATGCCGGAGGAGGGGGGGGGGCGGACACCAACTAAATGCTGAGCGGACTGCTGGCCGGGGAGGCCGAAGGGTTTTGACATGGAGATTAGGCCACGACTATTGTTCCCCGGCACGCACGCACACACTCCGCAACTACGGCGTGGTTTTGTGCGGAGAAGAAACTATGAGAGGAGTCTGGAAACATGGCTGACGGCAGACGTTGTGTTCTGCGTGCATGGGCGAGCGCGGTGGCTAAAGTGCACGGTGAGCACAAAGTGGGAAATGAGGCGGGGTGGTTGGTGGTAGCAGAGGGGGGGGTAGCAGGACGGGTGCAGGTCAGCGCCGTCGGACAATAGCGTACAGAGAGCCCCGACACGGTTGCAGGGGGGCCGATGGCGGCGGGGGGTCGGAACGTGAGCAGTCAGCAGGCTGGGGTCGTGACATCGGAGCGTCAGACAAACAAACTACTGACACTTACAAAAATCCGCTCGGCTGCGAGGGGCTGCTTAAACGCGCACAAAGCCTCCTTTTCCAGTTTGCTACGCAGTTTTGAAAAGTTGTCCAAAATGGGAAGGGTACCAGAAGGGCTCACCCATACGGTACCAGCCTTTCAAGGACAAAGGAATGGGACCAAGGGAAAGGAAAGAGCATTTAAGACGCTTTCTATGCCTTGGGACCATTTTGGGCTACAGACGGCTAGTTGGGTGGGAAATGCATGATATACCGAATTGTTATTGACTTTCTTTTTTGCAACATCCTTAATAAAGCTTCCCCGGATTCATTTTCTAAATGTTAACTTCTTTTTACACTTGTCACATGACCGTTCCCAACGCAAACTTTGCTTTTTTCTGGTCTGGGCCGTGTGTGTGCCAAAGTTTCAAAGCCACTTGCTGGTGAAACGGACACCATCGCTCCCGGCAAAGACCTTTGGTGTCAGCGCAGGAGTGTGAGTGACGGATAGACTTGTCATTTTATTCCCCCCCCTCCCCACCACTACCACACACACACACACACACACTTTCTCCATGCCAAATTCACCCCATTAAATGTGGATAGGGGTACAAGTTCTACTGGGTTTCACTCAACACAACCCTTGCAATCAAGTTTGGCAAGCCCTCCCAAAGCATTGAGGGTGGGGGTGGGGTGTAGATCAAGACACCGGCGCCCTCCCCTTCACCCCCATAGCAGCTGAGAGTGTAAAAGGAGGGAATTGGCTCAAAGGAGCACATCACTGCAGCTTCTTAATCAGACCTGGCAGGGGTCAGCCAGCACACACATAAGATGCAATGTATATGTGTGTGTGTGTGTGGCTAAGAGGCAGATGAGAGAGAGACAGCGAGAGTGTGTTTCTCACACTCACACTCAAGAGCCTGCGAAAGGTCACCCCTGAGTGCTAACAGCATGCAAAAGAAGGTGACACACACACACTGTCCAGGATAGGACCTTTGCTTCTAACTCGCAGACTTTGTGTGTAGACAAATATGACAGAGCGTGTGTGTCGTGGTGGCCAACCAAAGTACACAAATGGACGGACTTCCAGAACAAGCGCAGAACGACACAGTAGCCTGGACAGGCCTCTCGCCCCTCTCTCTCTTTTCTCTTGCCTCTTTCTTTAGTAAGCCCCTTCACAGTCATCGGGGCTTTCTAACGTTTCCTGTTTTCGCAGGGGTGAATTGTGGGAGATAATCTCCGGCTGCCGATTGGCTGACTACACACAAAAAGCGGCCTTTTGTTACTGCGGTGACTCAAATCCAGCCGCTGGCTTTTCTCTCTCGCCCTCCCCACATCTAGTAAGCCACATCATCAGCAAAAAAAGCAAGAATGTGTCGTCTCTTTTTCTTTCGCTTGGAGGTGTGACTGCATTTCTCTTGGACATGATTAAGGTATCCATCCAAGAAAGACAGCAAAAACCACCGCCAGAAGCAGACAAAAACACCGACTATTCTGTCCGTGGTGTGGACTTGATTGTTGATTGCGGGTCACTCAATCGTGGCGGGATCATCACATTAGTCCAGGGGTCGGCAACCCGTGGCTCCGGAGCTGCACGCGGCTCTTCAACCTCCTTGTTGTGGCTCTCTTTGCTAAGCGAGGTGATTTTTTAACACTGAAGTAGGGGAAATGTGCCTTTTAGAAAAGAGTTTGATATAGTTCAGTTTTAGGTTTGCAAATACACTGTGGTAAAGTTGGACGTAGGATTATCGGACAGCTCTCTCAAGCGGCGAGGTTGCTCTTGAAGTGCCGTTTTTCTAGGGGCCGTCCATAAATTGTTTTGTTGAAGTATGTGCTGCAAATACCTGAAAAATCTCCCCAAGGCGTCGGGAAAAATCCTTACATTTTCTCGGAGAAAATAAGGTTCAGAAAGTCTTCCGATTTAGCCAGAAAATTGAAACAAGCAAGAAAAGTTGGCAACGCTGGTTTGTACATGAGATAGGAAACCATTCCCAGTTAGAGAATACATGAAATAATCCTTCATAAAAACATCACAGCATCTATTATCCTAATTCAACCAAGAAACAGGAAATGATTCAGAAAATAAAAGAATGTCTCTCTTTGCAATGACAGTCCAGAACAGGATCAATAAAATGGTTATTGATGACAATTCAGTGCCGAAATAAGCGCTATTGATCAAACAACACTCTATGCCGATATATGAACTCTGATTGGCTTATTGGCTATTAAGTTGGCTCATTTTAGTGCGCTGTGTGTGCGGCTGTGAGTGTGTGTTGTGGCGTGCATGTTGTGTTTTACTGCTTGTTAATGCAAACCAGTGGTTTACTTCGCCCCTCGACGTCGTGCAAGTTCTGAGTGAAATAAAGATGAGAGGCATGTTTATTCTCGCTCCCAGCTCTTCTTCAGCGCCAACAGACATGTTCAACCCACACACAACACACTTCCAGCCTTTGCATCATGCGGTCCAATTGGATAAACAAAACAAGGATGTCATCAAAATAGCTTGCACTAACAACGCAATTGGA
>QODF01000220.1:605412-654133 GCA_024372805.1 Oostethus manadensis
TTCCACCGCTTCTCAAGCAGCAAGCCGGCACCGCGAGGACAGCGGTCCTCTTGTCGCACCATTCTTTCATGGCCCGAGTGGGACCGGGCCGGTGCCAGGCAGGGAAGATGGACCGCCTCCCCTCCGGTGTTTGCATTTGAAACGTGCGCATCCATCTAAGACGTTGTTTGCAACTTTATTTAGCAGCTGGATTACACAAGACCACACAGACACTACCAAGTCTGCCATAAACCTTTTTGTGATCTTCATCCCACTTTTGCTGGATTACAAATCAATTAGAGCTCAAATAATCTGTTCCAGCGTCAACATTCAGTTGTAGAGCAGGTGGTGTACTCTCCTGAACTTACTCCCGGCCCCACTTCAGGCTTGGAGCGGGTAAACTACGCCCCACGTAACAGTTTGTTTGTTGTCAGCTAATGATAGTGATTTGGCCAAGTTTAGCAAAGTGAACTGTATTGTTTTTGATCGGATTTTCTGAAACGACACACACACGGGACTCATTTTCCAGACACTAAAAGGGGCCTCCAAATCCACAAGCGTGTTTTTTTCTTTCAAATTTGTTTTTGTGATACCACCAGTCGTGTCGGCCAGAAAGATGCGATGATGCAAAGTGGTCACTGTCCTGACTGCTCAGTACAATATGGCTGAAGCAGAACAAGACAAGAGACTCGTCTCTCAGACAAGTTTTGCACTGTGATCATAACTTCTTTTTACACTTGAATGATGAGCACAATGGAAGGAATATTATTATTCTTCTTACGGGTTTGCGGCTTGAGGAGCCCTCATGTACAGTACAAGTGTTTCTGCCAGCCAGAGCCTTTCAAAAGCCTTTAGAGGCCGCAAGATGGATGGAGGAGAGTGTTTGTGTGTGTGTGTGTGTACAAAAAAAAGAGCCCCAGTGGACAAATAAGGCACACAGAGAAACAGAAGGGGGGGAACGGGAAAGAAAGAGGAGTGCAGCACTTCAAGTGTGAGCTGTGCAAAAACTCCCACTGCTCGCAAGGGCACTTCTATCCTGTACGTCATCTCTCTCTTCTTCTCCCCTGACTCCCCCCGCCCCCGCCCCCTCGCTCTTTCTTTTGTCTCTGAGCTCTCACCCTCCATACCCTATCTATCCATCTCCCGCCACCCCCCAACCCCCATCTCGCTAAAACAGCAGGACGCTTAACCTTGATAACAGTGAAATTTCTCCCCCTCAAAGTGACACACACACACACACACACACACACGGGGGAGAAACGCTTCGCCAGCATGCTCGGCCCGATCCGAGGGATGGCTGTACCCTTCGAGGTGAACAGGACACTGCTGGGAAATGCAGCAACAACAAAAAACGCGCGGGCGCTCTTGCTGGGACTCTCGGTAACAAATACACGTGCGAACCCCCAGTAGCTCCTTCGTAAGATCAGCTGACGCCGACAAGGGAAACGGGCTACACACGAAGGTGGTAAAAAGGAGAAGTGTGCACACCGAAAGGTGAAGTTACCTGCTGACAACTTGCAATAAACTGGAAGACACACACGCGCACCAAATGAGGACGGGGAAGTAAAAAGTCTCAAACACACAAAGACAGTGAAACAAAGAGGAGGAAGAGACAAACAAGTAAAGCCTTCTTCCTCTTTTTGTGACACATCATCTAATCCATAACACACACTCGAAAACTTCCACACACGAGTGCAAAGTGAGATTTAGATGCGGACAAAGTACATCCAAGGCTGGTTTTCTTGTTAAATCAACTCATACTGTACACGAATAAGCACATTTACAGTTGCTGTGCAATGAAAAGCATTTAGAATCAATAATAATAATAATAATAATAATATGGAGATGGATTGTTTCATCTCAAAGAATAGCCTTGTATTATATATTATATTTAGGGCTCATTTAGTGATTGAAGATTTGTTCATATATACCATGGAATTATAAAACATGTATTATACATTAAATGAAGACTTTAGGGATTTTCCTGGGCAGATTAGTCAAAAAGCTCAGTTTTCAAAAAACACAGAAAAATGTTGGTAAAAATGCTACTTCCTACATGTGTGCCTTCCATTTCCACGCATTTACCTCAAAGTCGTTGGCCTTATTGTAATGCATGTTGAGGGCTCGAAAGAGCTCGCAGTCGCGGCTGACGCTCAGCTCCTCCACGCCCGCCACGCCGTCGTTGATGGCCTGCCGGGCAAACTTCTCCATCTGGATGTAGTAAAACTCCCGGAAGTTGCTGAACCACTTGATGAGCTGGGAGGTGATGCAGCGGTTAAACTGGAATGAGAGAGCACACGGGAGAGGATCAGTGTTTGGAAACCCGCGAGGCATTCAAGGCATTCACCATATCAATAATGCCGGGAACAAAGCACCACAACGTATGCCACCGGGCATCTTCAAATCGCGTATCATGCTGTTTAGTGTACCATAATGTTCCTATAATAAGATGGCTTGGTAGATGCACACTTTATTCATCTCCAGGAGAAAAGCAATTATAACGCAGTGATAACTGGCATCCACGTTGATGCCGTCAGTGCCGTGTCTTGTTTCAAGGCGTCCCAATACTTTTGAGTTCGGTAGGGAGCCATCACGGCTCGGCCCTTCTAACGGCGCAGGACTTGAGCGTAAGTGCAAGACAAGACGTGAGGATGAAAGCGTGTCGTTTCACATCAGGGAGCTTACATGTGAGGTGGGAAAAAAGGCAAGCGATAATAAAGACATTAAGTAAGACAGCAAGACACGAGAGCGTGTGTGTGTGTGTGTGTGTGTGTGTGTGTGCAGGGTTCGTCTTCCCCGCTGGGAGCCGACATCCCCCCAATCACAACCCGCAGCGTGGAAGGAGAGGTGAAAGGAGGGAGGCGAGGCGGCGGCGGCGGCGGCGGCGGGATGGGGCGGGGTTGGGCCGCAAACACATAATTGACCAGAAAAACGATTAAGTCATCATCTGAAGCGCCCCGGCCCGCAGGGGGCTCAAACAAGTACTTAACCCCGCTCGCCAATTACACCCCATTCTCCTCCCCTCCCCGCACCTCCTGGGCAGGAAGAAAGGAGAAGAAAAAGAGGGCGAGAGAGAAAGGCCAGGATGATAAGCTGTGGCGAACACTGTGGCGGCTATCTGATCCGTGCCGCTCGGTTGGACTCAATAGGGCCAAGTAAACCTATTAAGAGCCTCAGCGGGTCCCCGGATCTTTTTCCGCCAGTGAAACCCAAACAACCCAGACGCTACATCAGGACCTCTTTTTGCCTCCACGAGAAGTAAGCATCTGCTCACACACACACACACACACACACACACACACGCCTTCCCAGCCCTCGCACTCTTTTTGTGATGCCGGAGGAGGGGGGGGGGCGGACACCAACTAAATGCTGAGCGGACTGCTGGCCGGGGAGGCCGAAGGGTTTTGACATGGAGATTAGGCCACGACTATTGTTCCCCGGCACGCACGCACACACTCCGCAACTACGGCGTGGTTTTGTGCGGAGAAGAAACTATGAGAGGAGTCTGGAAACATGGCTGACGGCAGACGTTGTGTTCTGCGTGCATGGGCGAGCGCGGTGGCTAAAGTGCACGGTGAGCACAAAGTGGGAAATGAGGCGGGGTGGTTGGTGGTAGCAGAGGGGGGGGTAGCAGGACGGGTGCAGGTCAGCGCCGTCGGACAATAGCGTACAGAGAGCCCCGACACGGTTGCAGGGGGGCCGATGGCGGCGGGGGGTCGGAACGTGAGCAGTCAGCAGGCTGGGGTCGTGACATCGGAGCGTCAGACAAACAAACTACTGACACTTACAAAAATCCGCTCGGCTGCGAGGGGCTGCTTAAACGCGCACAAAGCCTCCTTTTCCAGTTTGCTACGCAGTTTTGAAAAGTTGTCCAAAATGGGAAGGGTACCAGAAGGGCTCACCCATACGGTACCAGGCTTTCAAGGACAAAGGACAAAGGAATGGGACCAAGGGAAAGGAAAGAGCATTTAAGACGCTTTCTATGCCTTGGGACCATTTTGGGCTACAGACGGTGGGAAATGCATGATATACCAAATTGTTATTGGCTTTCTTTTTTGCAACATCCTTAATAAAGCTTCCCCGGATTCATTTTCTAAATGTTAACTTCTTTTTACACTTGTCACATGACCGTTCCCAACGCAAACTTTGCTTATTTGTGGTCTGGGCCGTGTGTGTGCCAAAGTTTCAAAGCCACTTGCTGGTGAAACGGACACCATCGCTCCCGGCAAAGACCTTTGGTGTCAGCGCAGGAGTGTGAGTGACGGATAGACTTGTCATTTTATCCCCCCCCCTCCCCACCACTACCACACACACACACACACACACTTTCTCCATGCCAAATTCACCCCATTAAATGTGGATAGGGGTACAAGTTCTACTGGGTTTCACTCAACACAACCCTTGCAATCAAGTTTGGCAAGCCCTCCCAAAGCATTGAGGGTGGGGGTGGGGTGTAGATCAAGACACCGGCGCCCTCCCCTTCACCCCCATAGCAGCTGAGAGTGTAAAAGGAGGGAATTGGCTCAAAGGAGCACATCACTGCAGCTTCTTAATCAGACCTGGCAGGGGTCAGCCAGCACACACATAAGATGCAATGTATATGTGTGTGTGTGTGTGTGTGTGTGTGTGTGTGGCTAAGAGGCAGATGAGAGAGAGACAGCGAGAGTGTGTTTCTCACACTCACACTCAAGAGCCTGCGAAAGGTCACCCCTGAGTGCTAACAGCATGCGAAAGAAGGTGACACACACACACTGTCCAGGATAGGACCTTTGCTTCTAACTCGTAGACTTTGTGTGTAGACAAATATGACAGAGCGTGTGTGTCGTGGTGGACAACCAAAGTACACAAATGGACGGACTTCCAGAACAAGCGCAGAACGACACAGTAGCCTGGACAGGCCTCTCGCCCCTCTCTCTCTTTTCTCTTGCCTCTTTCTTTAGTAAGCCCCTTCACAGTCATCGGGGCTTTCTAACGTTTCCTGTTTTCGCAGGGGTGAATTGTGGGAGATAATCTCCGGCTGCCGATTGGCTGACTACACACAAAAAGCGGCCTTTTGTTACTGCGGTGACTCAAATCCAGCCGCTGGCTTTTCTCTCTCGCCCTCCCCACATCTAGTAAGCCACATCATCAGCAAAAAAAGCAAGAATGTGTCGTCTCTTTTTCTTTCGCTTGGAGGTGTGACTGCATTTCTCTTGGACATGAATAAAGTATCCATCCAAGAAAGACAGCAAAAACCACCGCCAGAAGCAGACAAAAACACCGACTATTCTGTCCGTGGTGTGGACTTGATTGTTGATTGCGGGTCACTCAATCGTGGCGGGATCATCACAATAGTCCAGGGGTCGGCAACCCGTGGCTCCGGAGCTGCACGCGGCTCTTCAACCTCCTTGTTGTGGCTCTCTTTGCTAAGCGAGGTGATTTTTTAACACTGAAGTAGGGGAAATGTGCCTTTTAGAAAAGAGTTTGATATAGTTCAGTTTTAGGTTTGCAAATACACTGTGGTAAAGTTGGACGTAGGATTATCGGACAGCTCTCTCAAGCGGCGAGGTTGCTCTTGAAGTGCCGTTTTTCTAGGGGCCGTCCATAAATTGTTTTGTTGAAGTATGTGCTGCAAATACCTGAAAAATCTCCCCAAGGCGTCGGGAAAAATCCTTACATTTTCTCGGAGAAAATAAGGTTCAGAAAGTCTTCCGATTTAGCCAGAAAATTGAAACAAGCAAGAAAAGTTGGCAACGCTGGTTTGTACATGAGATAGGAAACCATTCCCAGTTAGAGAATACATGAAATAATCCTTCATAAAAACATCACAGCATCTATTATCCTAATTCAACCAAGAAACAGGAAATGATTCAGAAAATAAAAGAATGTCTCTCTTTGCAATGACAGTCCAGAACAGGATCAATAAAATGGTTATTGATGACAATTCAGTGCCGAAATAAGCGCTATTGATCAAACAACACTCTATGCCGATATATGAACACTGATTGGCTTATTGGCTATTAAGTTGGCTCATTTTAGTGCGCTGTGTGTGCGGCTGTGAGTGTGTGTTGTGGCGTGCATGTTGTGTTTAACTGCTTGTTAATGCAAACCAGTGGTTTACTTCGCCCCTCGACGTCGTGCAAGTTCTGAGTGAAATAAAGATGAGAGGCATGTTTATTCTCGCTCCCAGCTCTTCTTCAGCGCCAACAGACATGTTCAACCCACACACAACACACTTCCAGCCTTTGCATCATGCGGTCCAATTGGATAAACAAAACAAGGATGTCATCAAAATAGCTTGCACTAACAACGCAATTGGAATTGCATGGATGACTAGGTTTTCCTTAACCACCAACACAAGCTTTGCCGTTTGCTGAGGATTTTGGAAGAATGAGGACAGAGAAAGAAAAGCTGCATCTCTTCCTGAAAAACCGGGCAAAATTGTCCAAGGATAATCGCAGCAATATAGGCAAGGATTTTTGCATCGTATTTACTGCCGCAAAAAGTACGCACTGTGCTGGTCAAATCGGTTGGAAAGCAGAATTTCAAACATGTAATGGTAAAAACTGGCGACACTGTTTTAAACCTGCTGAGAAGAAGACCAGTCTACGATGATGAGTTGTCATTAAGGGTTACAGGTGAGAACCATACGCAGAAGAACCATGAACAAGAACCCTGTGAATACTTTTCAAGTCAATCAAAGAGCAAATGTCAGCTGTCTTCATCAAATTTACCGAGTCTGTTTTTTAATCCGGTGTAATTATTCCCCATGTATCCCGTGCAAAGTCCGAAAGCTGCTGTGGGGATGAAATCCAGTCCAAACATTGGTGCAACAAGACATCTGCCAACGCATTTCCAAAGCAGCCAAAGTCAAAAAAGTCACAGCCTTGTTCATGTAGGAGATTAGTGACAAGGTTGACGCCCTGCCGCTGTTGTTAGAGCAACCCGCTGCCCACGTTCTTTGGTCCTTGACAGTCAGGAGCCTGATTAGTGGAGACCCGATTAGCCTTAAAGATTGTTGTCTGAGAACTGCCGCTCGCCCGATCGAATTAGAGCGTCCGTCTAATTCCCATACATGTCTACAAACTTGAGACTCTCCTCCATTGTCCCGGACAAAAACAAACGAATGTGACCCGTAATCCTCTTAACGATCTCGACCCCGTTTCAATATCTGATGGGTCACTTGTGATCACAGCACCTTCTCAGCAGACGTAAGCCACTCAAACGGCACTCTTCACGTGCTTAGGAAAAATGTCAGTGGGAATGTTAAAGTCAGGGTTTGGGAGCGCTGAAAAAAGTTTTTCCTAATGACGCGAGCGCGCTTCGCCAGCATGTGCCTCCTTTTCATCCCAAGTGCCGAGGTGCCGAGGGAAGGTCCCGTGACCCGCAAATGGCGGTCGGTGGCAGCAGCATCCGAGAGGAGGCAGCTGAGAGAAAAGGGAAGCTTTATCTTCTGATTTGAATAAGATGGCCTGGATCTGTCACAGTGTTTACTCCGCCGTATGGTCAGAGAGGCGCGCACACAAACAACGGACAAACAAGGCTGTGCATGCTTACAACAGCTATTGAGTTGTTGGTTTGGTCGACGCAGCTTAAACATCGTTTCCTACATTTCCTTCATTACACTCCCAGGGGAGCTCACGCTTGCCATGCCCGCTAAGCAGACTCGCCAACCGCCCTCCCGCCATACACCTGCTCGCTAACCACCCCTCCACTTTCCTCGTCCAGAATACTCTCAAGCTCTCTGGCTGAGCAACTTCCTCCTTTCTCATCTTTTGCATAAAACCACCAGTTAGTGGCGACGGGCAGGGCCTCGTTTGGAGAATGACGGGCATTCATTGTTCATTGTAACTGAAGCCCAATCGACAGCGTGAGGGCAACTTCTCCTTTCTTTTCTTTCTTAGAAAAAAAGCAGGTGTTACGGTCAAAGCACTAGAGAAGAGCATTTATAAAAGAAACCCTTTTGGTGCAAGTTCAAAGGACTCACCTTGACATCGGAGAAGAACATCTTAAGCATGTTGGAGCTCGGGTAGCGGGTGTAGAAGAACATCAGCTTGGCCTTCTTCAGATGATTTGGGGAGAGGCCCTCCTGTATCTGAGAATTTCTGCCATTAAGGTCAATTGCAAGAGTTCAGTGACAGAACGTTCAGTAAGAAATAATTGATAGGTACATTTCGGATGACATTGGTCCGATGACCACGTATGACTTTGGTCCGATGACACGTGTCTAGTGACCCGGGTCACCGCCTTGCCTTTCAGGCGTAAGCATTGCTACATTGAGGGGGGGGTTGCTCAAGACGAAGGCGCACCAAGTCCAAATTTGCTTGCAATTAGCATGGTCCGTATCGGGCGTGGCGGCGTCATGGCTAATAAAATGCAGCGCAGCCCTACAGCTGATGCTTTTACATAAGGGGCCTCATTTCACAGTCAAAGCAAGCAAGCGTTTTTGCCTTCTCCCTGTGCTAACCTCCACCCTGAAGAGGAAGAAGGGGAGGGAGATTTGCATATCACAGACAAAGACAGCATTTAACGACAGCGATGGGCAAGAAAGCCTAATGGCTTGGCGGCTACACATGCCAAGCCTGATGTTGGCTTTGCCTAACTGTATTCTAGAAGATACCACCCCACCAACAATCTTCTGACAGGCACATGGGCCTCCCTCAACCAGAGGTTCTCCTAATGGATCACCTGGGCTGAGCAGCAAAGGTGGCTGGAAATGGGTAGGCTGGGGGCACCTTGAAGGATAGCATGCTTTCAATCTACAATGACATCCCCTTCCCCCTCCGGCTGTTCCACCCCTAACAACGCGCCCCTTCCCTTGGACCTGCCTCTGCCAAATCCTTGGAGGAGCAGAAGAGGGCGGAGGAGAAGGAGTAGAGGGGCTGGGACGCTTTGGACCGAGCCATCCATGGGGGACAGACAACACATCTGCGCCGCACAACGGCCCAAACCATTTCCACGGTGAATTAAAGCCCATATCAATCTGAAGGACAAGGACTGGGAAAAACGGCGGGCGGCTGTTTAAAGCTCAGGTTGTTTCCACAACAAACAAGCATAAGCAAGACCGGCTTTGAGTCATGAGATCTAATGCGGATTTGTACTCGGACCGGCTAAAGTACACCGACTTGACATAATTTACGATGCGCGGGGGTTGCTCCCGATCGTTAAAAGCAGTCAAGTGTCCAGATGTAGCTGTAACCATAGAGAGGGAAGAAGGCATCAGCTGCTAGATTGGATCGCCCTTGGCCTCGGGGTTACACGGTGAAGCCAGCAAATGAGGAACCACGCCGGCTTGGCTCCTTAAAAGATCCCTTCTACTTTGTCTGATCCAGTAAGCGAGCGGCTGAGAGGGAGCCAGTGTCTTGTGGGCTGCTGGGGGGGCTGGCAGGCTGGTGTTACTCCATCAGGCCCGGCCAAAAGAGCAGCACTTCACTCCCCACACCACACCATCTGCTCCGAGCGGAGGGGCTACAATGGACCCGCAGACATAGAGACGCAGCTCTTTTCAGTCAGGCAAGGTGGGATGATTTTGTTACCCATTTCGACACTTCCACTTCTAATTAATTAGCATGTTTTTTTTTTACCTAATTGGGATTATCGTCACTTTTTTTTCTTTTTTTCCAACAAATTGCCGCAGCCATAAACACTGGACCATTAAGAAAGCCTCGCATCTCCTGATGAGACATTTTCATCTCCAATTCCCTCACAGCTTGCAAATGTAATTGTGATTGGACTTAGGGGTGGCGTGCAGAGCTATTATTTTGTCATGATGGCGCCCTCGCACCAGCTGGCCCGCACTTCGACATTCCCGCACCCAAACAAGAAATCACCGCTTTCTCAATACTTCCCCAAAGCCCCGGGTCAAAATAGCCGCTTCCCCTCCGAATTCCAGGTGTGAGGGACGAGAATATCCGGAGTTGGACTGCCGACAAACGAGGAAAGTGATACGACCATCTGCTCGGCGACGGCGCAGAACGCTGGTGAACTTCAACGCACCTCGCAAAATGTCCGACAAGCTGTCGCTGACCTCCGAGGCTCAGAAAGAAGCAAAGTGTTTCATAAATTCGGAGCAAACGATAAAGAAGGGATGCACAAAAGAGCTCAAGTACGGCAGTCAATAATAAAAAAGGTGCAGATAGCTCAGCCCATTGGTTGGTACAGAAACGGGTGACTAGTCAGGATGTGTAAAAGCGACCATGAAAAGCCCCAGCATCTGGCGTATGTGCTTGCCGGATTGTTTTCTACTTCCTTCCGGTTGCGCTCCGCCTCTCTCTTTTGCTTTTCATGCCTCCGTCGGGAGCCCGCAAAAGCAAAGGATTATGGATCTCTGGAAAGCGCTCACCCTTGGGTCAGAAGACAAGACAAGGCGAGGTAATGAAAGATAAACAGCTTGCTGCAAACACCTGTTAAGGTCCGCTTCAAAAGAAAAGCCGCTTACAGGGAGGGAAAACAAAAAAGTATTTGGCTGCCAAGCAACAGACGAAGGGCCCCCGGGCTGTTGACAGATCTTTATGAAATGAAAAAAAGAGAAATGACAATGATCGTGGGCTTTTTACAACAGCGATGGACAGCGCGAGGAGTGTAAAGGAAAACACAGAACACGAGTCCTCAGGCGAACCTTTGTGACCGAGACCACACAAGACAAGGCCTCTGTTCGCTTGAAATAAACATGGCCGCCCCTCTGCAACAGGTATGACACGACTGTTCACGATTGGAGGCCATGGATCACATTTTCATGAGGGGTGTTGAGTAGTTGGGGGACTAAGGAGGTACTTGGAACAAAGGAGCAGGGAGTTGAGGCCATTAGCCTCAATCTCCAGGGGACTCAATTTGAACCTCTCACAGGGCGAGCTTTTTTCCCCGCAGGGCACCGCTGGGGCACCCGGCGGTTGAACTATAAGCGAGGACGTGTAACACTATCGTGTGCCAACTTCTACGATGCTATCCACCGCCTTGTTCTTGCAGGACATTTTTTGGACACAAAAGCAGACCGGAGCCGTCTGAGATAAGAAAGCTTTTAAAGCGTTCAAGGTGGACGATGGAAGAAAAGGCTGCGAGCTACAAATGGGAAAATAAATACAACAACGCCGCGCAATAGAGAGGAGGACAGCCGCGGGAGGAAGAGTGATTCATAACGATTAACTGTGAGCGTTCCGGATGCGCGCCTGTCGCAACTTTACACACGCATAACACACACTTTCTTAAAGGATACGTTGCTGCCTGAGTAAGGCGAGATGTCCGCCATGTCTTGAAGGTCGCTGCACTCGGACTTAATCAGTGACAGGGAGAGTCCTTCTGCTGTGCTGCCAGGGTGCGCTGGTGAACAAGAGCGATGGTGGTGCCCCAGGTGGTGTGCGGATGCCATCTTGGTCCTCAGGCTGGTAGTCTCCCGGGACAGGTCCATAGAGTCTGGCGAAGAATGCTCCTTGCCTGGGTAACCGCCTGTGGGTGCGCCCAGGGGACTCTGGAAAGGGTAGCCCATGAGAGGCAGGGGAAACGGGTGTCTGAAGGATGGGGGGCTGAAGCCCATTGAGGCAGAGAGTGAAGAGGGATGGAGAGCTGGGTGGTGGTGACCACCGTGGGCACCCACAGCAGAGGACTGGTGGTGGTGCTCACTGGGCGTCTTCCTCACGACTAACGGAAGCGCCTCGGTTTGGTCGTTTGCGACACCGGGAATGCCGGAGATGCTGGTAAAAGAGTCTAGCGGATTAGGAATGATGACATCACCGAAGCACTGCAGCCTCTGGTTGGCGGTGTGGAAATTGGGGTTGTCCCCGTTGACTGCTGCGGAGAACCGTTCAGGGGGTAAAGATAGTGGGGGGAAGGCCTGCTGGGGTGCGGGGCGCGGAGGCTTGGCAAACACCTTCACTACAGTGTCCACCACCTGCGTCATAGCTGAGTTGAGTTCCTGCTTCAGTGTTTCAGCCAGCTGTTTACCTTCAGCGTGCATGGAGGTGCCAGGACCTCCCTGACTTTTGCTGCGGCCGATTGCGTCTCTCCTCGGCTTCTCCCCATTCCCTAGCAGAGCCGGCTCCTGAAGCAACGCCCGAGCCCGATCCAGGAAGCGACCTGGATCCAAGTCGGACATCTCATTGTCCGAGCGCAAATCATCTCCACCCCGGTCGTCACCGCCGTTGTCGGACCTCCCCGGGCTGTCCTCTGAAAGGTTTCCTATGTCATTGTGGAGGTCGTTGTGCAGATCGTTGTGTTCAGAGTCGTCAGTTGAATCATAAATCTGAAAGAACTTCTCCTGCAGCTGGCGGAGCTGTTTCTGCATGTCCTCCAGCTGGAGCTTCAGTTGCCGCCGCTCCTCCTGCTTCTGCTCTTTCCTTTGACACACCAGCTGGGTGAAGCTCTGCTGCTGCTGCTGGGGCAGACGCTGCTTGCGCTTATTCTCTCGGCTGCTGCTGCTGCACGCCTCACCTACCCGAGGGCTGCCGGGGGCCTGCTGCTGAGACTGAGGGGGTGGGCACTCCAGATCCATTTCCCGATCCCTGTCCATCTCATGGTCACGCTCGTGGCGAGAAGGCGCGGGCGCCACAACGCTTGGGGAGTGGCTCATACCACGGATGATGTTCTCCACACGAGCTCGCTTGGCACGCAGGTGCTCGTCGTTGAGGCGCTCCATGTCGAATGTCCCCAGGCCGGGGGGCCGGCCGAACGGGGACAAACATTCCTGAGGTGTGCTGTCTTGGGAGGAATTGCTGCAGGCGTCTTCTTGGTGTGCATCCGAGCTTGTAGTGGAAAGCCCTGACCCGGGGAAGCCCCGTTCACCTCTCTCGCCTCTATCCCCTCTTTCTGGTCCTCCGCCGTTTTTAGCTAGGTTACTCTTAAGCAACTGGGAGATAATGGTTGTACCAGGGAAGGGCATCATGGCGTCCTCGTACGAGTTGGCCCGCTTCAGGAGCTTCCGCAACACATTGGACTTTGACTCGCTGTCGCCGGCTGATACGACGCCAGGGCCCCCGTGCGGCTGCACCACAGAGCACTCCATGGAGTCGGCGTCCGAGCCGTGGTGAGAGTGGGCGCTCAGAGAGTTCATGGCACTAAGAATGGCTGCTTTGGCGCGCGCAATGTTATCAGTGGTCGCTGTTGCTGCGGTGGAGGCTGCGCTGCCCACGGTCCTCTTCACACCGATATCCACACGTCTTCGCTTGGTCTGTCTGTTCAGGAGGGAGTCGCTGTCATGGTCCGGCATCACGGGCTGCTGCTATTGGGCCATCTCCCGCAAAAGCAGTCTGTCTCGGAGTACCTGGGCAAGGGAAGGGAGCAAATACATTACGGTGAAGGGAAATGGCAAAGAGACATTACATCAACAGCTTACACGTGGATTTAGTTTCAGCACACGCTGATAGCAACCCGGCGTGTGATTTGATTGCGAAACAGACCAATGACGGAGGCTTACGGGAAACGGGTGAGACGCGTTGTCAGAATTAGGCCTTTGCCTCGACATTCCGGGGCAAAGTCCTACATTTTGTCCTGTCCCCCGTTAGACGCCGCGTGATGCTGAACCAGTTCCCACGCAACACAAAGCAGCGCAAAATTATGATAATGACTTCAGCACTTGTCCTCATTTCCATGTTTGTGTGCGGTGTCAGCGCCATAATCATCAGAAGGACCGCATTCAAAGAAACAGGGTTAAGATTGCGGCTTCTTCTTTTCTTTTTTTTATGCAGCCAGTCGTCGCCTAAGCGGCCGTCATTCTGTCCGTCCCACAAGGCAAATTCCAAACGTTGCGCGAATCAATGACGTCCCGACGACACATAAAAAAAGGCAAAATAGATTTCGGGTGCCAGTGAGAGCTCACGGCTCTGCTTTTTCTCTTTCCTTTCATTTGCCTTTTCATCCGGCAAGGCCACTTCATTCTGCTCTGACGAATGGGTCACACGGGTCAAACTGTGGCAGGAACCGATTTAAAGCACGGGCTTTAAAAAAACCCTTCAGTGGCATGACGGCATGGTGGGACTGGGAAAACACATTTGATTTCAATAAATAGATGCACTTCTATTGCTAAGGGCTGCTCTAAAAATCAGTATATTTTAGAAATCAGGCAAGTGTTGCTGCTGCAGCAATTCACCTTTCGTGTCATAGATTCCGTCGTAACGGCTGCCTGGGCCCAAGATACAAATAATAAAACACAAATCCCGTTCCCAACATTGCGAGCAGAAATCTAGGAGGAGGACAAAATATGCATAAAAATACGCGGCATTTTTAGGAACACTAAAAATCCCAGACGACTAAACCTTTGCTGACAGGAGATGCTTACGTGAAAGGAGCCCTAAGCCTTCTGATAGAGGAGGATGACGATGATGATGGCGTTTGGATATATTTTTCTTGTCTTTTATTTTGACATGTACATTAATAGCACGGCTGCAAATGCACCTTAGCATTGCACGGCTCAGACAGGAGATGGGAAGCTTCTCCTAAGGAGACCCCGACCTGATCAACACCAGGAGCTTTGAAACAATGAGCTGGAAATAGTCGCCAGCGCAAGCAAGCACCTGTCTTTTGGGACCGAGCACCTGTCTCTGTGCACACACACACACACACACACACACACACACTCTCACACACACACTCTGTATGATCTCTACTTTGCATTGCCCAAGAAGAACAAAACGCCTCGGATTGCGTAGGGCCCGCTTGGTCTTCACGCCACCACTTGTGCTAAAATAAAAGCAGTTCAGGTTTGATTGAAACGTTAAAATAAAACGCTTTCCTCCAAAATAAAGTACTGAAAAAGTGAGGGAGGAAGCTCACGCTCCGGGTTTGAGATGTCCCAACAGTTCCAACTTTGATTGGACTTTGACGTCCACTAATGCTGCAGATATCATCCACACGCACGCACGCACGCGTACACAGCTCTTGTCACATCACATTTCAAAGAACTTACTTCCAACTTGCAAAGCACGTCATCGTCGTCAACCAACCCAGAACTAGACCAGGAAGCACCCGGAGCGATGGGATACGCGGATTACCAGCTCCTCGGGACTCCTACTCGCCCTGATGCTTCGGTTTGTTTCTGACCGCCCACCGCGCACAGAGAGGGGAGGTATCCGAGGTGACTTACCCGCAGTGGAGCAGGAGCGGGAGCGGGAGCAGGAGCAGGAGCAAGAGAGATCCACTTCAGCAACAAAAGCATGAAAAAAAGAGTAGATCGCCGTCTGGGATGGTTCGGGAATAAAAGTCAGCAGAGCGTGCCGGGTGCGTCCATCTGCGGCCCAAAGAGCGAGGGAGCTGGAGAGAGACCGGCCTAGGAGACGGATGAGCAGCAGGGCTGGATGCGGTGGCGCGCTCCTCCCGGCCACTAAAAGCATCCCACTTGAAGACGCGGCTGAAGGAAGCAGGAAGACGGGAACGCGTCACGGCCGACGGCTGTGACGTAAGCGTGGCAGGCCACCAATAAGAGCAGCCCCCACCTCCACCCCCGCACGCAGGAGATCCGCGCACTGAGCTTGAGTCGGGAGCGCTGCGGGACCCCCTTTGCTCACACCCCCCTAACAGAAAAGGCACAGTAAGAACCGGACCTTGGTTGTCGTTTTCTTTCCTCGTGCAAAGTGTGCGTTCTTTCCGTCACGGCACGAGGCCACGCGTGCGTTTCCCCTCCTAATACTCTTATCAATATTACTTCTCTTATTAATATTACTTCTCTTATTAATATTACTTCTCTTATCAATATTACTTCTCTTATTAATATTACTTCTCTTATTAATATTACTTCTCTTATTAATATTACTTCTCTTATTATTATTACTTATCTTATTAATATTACTCTTATTAATATTACTCTTATTATTATTACTCTTATTATTATTACTTCTCTTATTAATATTACTTCTCTTATTAATATTACTTCTCTTATTATTATTACTTCTCTTATTATTATTACTTCTCTTATTAATATTACTTCTCTTATTATTATTACTTCTCTTATTAATATTACTTATCTTATTATTATTACTTATCTTATTATTATTACTTCTCTTATTAATATTACTCTTATTAATATTACTTCTCTTATTAATATTACTTCTTTTATTATTATTACTTCTCTTATTAATATTACTTCTTTTATTATTATTATTTCTCTTATTATTATTACTCTTATTATTACTTCTCTTATTAATATTACTTCTTTTATTATTATTACTTCTCTTATTATTATTACTTCTCTTATTAATATTACTTCTCTTATTATTATTACTTCTCTTATTAATATTACTTCTCTTATTAATATTACTTCTCTTATTAATATTACTTCTCTTATTATTATTACTTATCTTATTATTATTACTTATCTTATTATTATTACTTCTCTTATTATTATTACTCTTATTATTATTACTCTTATTATTATTACTCTTATTATTACTTCTCGTATTAATATTATTACTCTTATTATTATTACTTCTCTTATTATTATTACTCTTATTAATATTACTCTTATTATTACTTCTCTTAATATTACTCTTATTATTACTTCTCTTATTAATATTACTCTTATTAATATTACTCTTATTATTATTACTTCTCTTATTAATATTACTTCTCTTATTATTATTACTTCTCTTATTAATATTATTACTCTTATTATTATTACTTCTCTTATTATTATTACTCTTATTATTATTACTCTTATTATTATTACTCTTATTATTACTTCTCTTATTAATATTATTACTCTTATTATTATTACTTCTCTTATTATTATTACTCTTATTAATATTACTCTTATTATTACTTCTCTTAATATTACTCTTATTATTACTTCTCTTATTAATATTACTCTTATTATTATTACTACTACTCTTATTATTATTACTCTTATTAATATTACTCTTATTATTATTACGTCTCTTATTAATATTACTTTTATTAATATTACTTCTCTTATTAATATTACTCTTATTATGATTACTACTCTTATGATTACTCTTATGATTATTCTTGTGATGACATTAGGAGGCAAACGCTCCGTTTTCCTTCCCAGAACGGCTCGTGGAAAGTCCGGATTTTATTGCCAACCGATGTTGGCCTTTATTAGCATTTCCGAGCAATGCCCGTGTGTGGGTTCGAATCCAATAAATGTACCCAAGTCAGCAAAGTGGTTTTCCGCAGCAGGTGCCGGGTCCGTTCCGAGCCCAGCCTGCCGGCCTGCCCCGGAACCAAGCGGACCGCATCCTTCCCTCTTCCCGGTCTCCCCTGGGTGCGCTTTCTGGGTTCGTCCCGATCTCGGCCTCCAGCTGGATTTGTTTCTGCGGCGCTCACGCCGAACCTCTCGGGCCTCGGCGGAGTGACTTCAGATGTACCGACATATTTCGGACAGGTTTGATTCTAGTCCGGAATTCTAGAAGAATTCGATCCCTGCTTTTTACATCAAGCGTTTTCCTTTCATTTGGACTTTTTTATTCCCGAGATTCTCTGGGGGAAGGGGGGGGGGCGCGCGCGTGTTTAAAAGCCGTTTTGTCCCGGAAAGCTCTCCGGGTCCCTTCATGAAAAGGTTCGAGGAGGAGGATGAGGACGAAGAGGAGGAGGACGAGTCCGTACCGGACGGCCTGCCCCCCATTTGTTGCTTTTTTTTTACCGCCACAAAACCCAGCACGTCGGGCAATGCGATCCAATCGAAGAACCGCGGAACCCGCGGCCGAACTAACAAACAGTTTCTGCGACTCCGGTCCGCCATTTCGATCACGAGCCCAAAACCTTCCCGCGTACGCGCTGCGGACCAGAACCAGCCGTGATGAAAAAGGTTCTATTGCTGCCTGGCGGGGAAAGCTGGCGGAGTGCGGGCCTCGGCGAGCCTCATCCGGGCTTTTATGGGCTGCAAGTCCATAAACTACATCCGGGCTTTTATGGGCTGCAAGTACTGTGCAATTGCGTGCGCGCCAAAAACCGGCCTGTTTTCGCGCGGGACGCTCCTGCGAGGTTGACACAAAAATATTTGCCAAACTCGTGCGTCGAGTTTTGTCATTTCCAACATTTAGCGCGCTTATTTCATGGGAATGCTGACGTCATCGCGAAACAACAATAAAGGCAAACGGCCTTTCCGCGCGCCAGAGCCACTTGGGTGTCTGTGCGCATGCGTGACGGATGACGTCTCGCCTGCCAACCGCGCGCGTTGCTTTCCCGTTTCCCATGAAGTCCCACGTGTTCTAATTCGGTCTCTAACGTCCACCAATGTTCTGTCCCATCTTCAAAGCAGCCATCAGTTCGGTCAAAGATCCTCTACGCGACAGGAGCGCTGTGCTTGCCGTGATCCGAAGGGCTTTGCTTTTTCTTTGCCAGAAAAGAAAAGACAGAGAGCGGAGATGTAAATAATGGCAAGATGGAGGTAGGGTCCCGTCTCTGGCCCGGCTGCGCAGTGAAACACGCACGTCCTCACACAACGTCCAACTCATGGACGAGTGCACGGGGACGGTTTGACCCTGGAACAGATGATTTCTACTTGCGTTATTTCCCATGGGAAACGTGCGAGCACGCTGTAGTTTAACCATCAGCCCCCATCCATCTTGGAGAGGGCCCTTCACCTCCTTTTTGGAAGACACTCCCCCACGAGCACCTGCGTGAGGAGACACTTGAGAGTCGCGAGGGATCTGCTAACGTGCACGAGCGTCTCGCCAGCAAGAGGCTTGCACGTGACCGCAGCATTTCTCCTCTCATTTTAGCGCTGGGCTGAAAAACACATCTTGGACCTGTTGGCACCCTCTTGTCTGGCCCGTGTTGCGCTCGGAACCTTTGACCCCCCGCCACCGCTCCGGCTGTCTGTGAGCGTGCGGCGCAAGCGTGGCCTTTCCCTTGTGACCTGTGGTGACCTTTCACCGACCTTTTCACACCAGGCGGGGCTAGGGGAGGTCAGGGGGAGGGCAGGATGTTGTCCACCGCACTTCATGGGGGCACAAGGACTTTTTCCAATGCTACACAGGAATTAGTGGAAAGCATGCTGCCTTTTTTCCGGCTAGATGTCCTATAGGGCAGTTCGGAATGTTCAAATAGTTTCATGGTGCAACACATTATTTGTTTTTCCGTTAGTTCCAGTGGGAAGTGTTTTGTAGCCGTAATCACAACTTCATAGGTTGGTTGGTGGACATAAAGTCGACTCTTAACGTGTAAATTGAGCTCTCGTTTTGCTGGGAACAGGTGAATAGTTTGGCGCCGCAAGGTTTTGTACAGTTTGGTAGAAGCTGGCTGGCACGTATGCCAAGACCGAGCTGGGTCCAGGAGAACAAGACCAGATGAGATTTGAACATGACTTTCAATAAACCCGATATGACCAAGTATGGGGACAAAGAGACTGTTTTTTAATCTAACCAATGCAGGTCCGTTTTGAAGGGCTCAGGAACTTTCCACAAACTCAAGCAAAACCCAAAAATGAGTAGTACAAGTAGAAATAATTACTACGACTACTGATCATGTATGTCGATGCCGAGACACACGTCAAACTGAACTACAGTTCCCATGATGCTTAAGAGAGGAGCAGGGAGTCCCAAACGGTCTGAAAAACACCAGCGGGTCTGGTTTGATGAAATGAAGGCTTCCTACAGCGTTTGCTTGGACATGAACAAAAACAGCACCTGCCGAGTGACGGGTGGTGTCGCTTTGCAAGGTTTACGATGAACGTACTTCCGTATTACACGTGCTGTCATCGTTCAGGTAGCGCTTCTGAATGACCCGCCCCCGTGAGACATCCGAGGAGGTTTTGATCTTAAGATCTCACCACCCCCCTCATTTACAGCCCAAATATTAGCTTAGCGCGTTCAACAGCCATGTTGTTTGGGGGGAAGTGGTTTTTCCCAACTTCCTACTGGTGGCAAATAAACGCACCGCATTAGCGTGGGTATCGGCACGCGTTTCTTTGCTTTTATTAAATGTCTGTTAAAGAAAGAGCCATCATTCAGTGGAAGTTTTTCTTGCATTGCTAACCTGTCGGTTATTATTACAATAACCTTGTGGGCCTGCTTGGCATATTCCCAATTTATTGTTGACCAATAATGATAATGGGATCAAGCGGTGGCACAGCGGATGCTTTTTGTGTGCCGGTTTTTGTATGATTTGGTTTTTGTTTGGTAAGATTTTGCCTCGGCGTTTGTACAATATTGCACGGAGCAAACAGTATTGTTTGGGAGAATCAAGTACCGCCCGCTTTGCTGACTCAGTGCGTGCCTTTTTCATTCAGTGCAGTTGCTAAATAAGCCACCATGGGGCCAAAGAACATTGCACATGCCAGCAATTTGACAAAGAGTGAAGGAAATCACTCGTCAGTATCAACAACATGTTTCGTCCATTTGTCCTTTAAACTGATTTTGTGTTGTTTCTGCATGTGAAACCGTAATTATTCCCTATGAAATGTGTTTGAAATGGATTCCGAATCTTTATTTTATTCCAAAACAGACAAATTCCCTCCACTTTTGTGCATTCCAGCATTGGTCTGACCTTTTGGAGACAATGAATGACATAAATGGAGGTTCTGCAGTAACTGCAGTGACTACTACAGTATTTAAACAAGCGCTGGGCCACTAATTCGTTTCCCTGTGAAAAACCGCAAGCCTCCCATACACACCGGACACGTTCAAAGACTTCCCCCGTCTGCCAGCGGCGCTATAAATCACACTGATGTTGGCGCTGAGGGCAAGGCGCACCTTGTCCACTCCTGGGCTGAATAAACCATAACATCCTGCCTCTCGTGCCGCCCGCTGCCCTCCAAGCACGACCCAAGAGGAGACCACCACCATCAAACACCCACACCCCCCTTCCTCTCTCTCACACTCACTCGTAGCTAGCACTTTGGCTTCGGCATTATAAGATGAAGACCCGTTTCCCTCTCGTTTCCACCCAATGACTTCCTGCCGTGTGATTGGGATGAGCGAGAGAGAGAGAGAGAGAGAAGAGCAAAATCAGCAGGAAGCAAGCGTTTAACCGGAGGAGGCCGACACCCTCTTCCTGTCGTGTGCCACAACGGGGGGCCGGTGGGCTCCTGCCCCTAACTCAGGGTGTGCTCCGGTTGGGCTTTGGAAGGTTTTTGGACTACCTGGCTCCGGCTCCTAATAGAGCATCGCGGCCAGCAGAGACATAAAAAGAAAGTGAACAAAGAAGAAAGAATGTGCAAAGTGCCAAGGTTATCTGCTAATTGTTTCCCTTCCCTTGATTTTTATGGCTCGGCTGGGAGGAGCTGAGCAAACAAAGCGGCCCAGCGGGCGCTTCTTGGCGCTCCACCTTTAAGCTCCTATCTCAGACAGCAGCATCGCAAGCAACATGCGTGTGTGTGTGTGTGTGTGTGTGTGCGTGTGCAGCTACACGTGCGGCATTTCCATGTACAGCGGAAGTCACGCACTTCCAAATTTGACCAAAGGTGAAAATCCGCCTCTTAAAGGCGTAAAGGAAAATGCTGCCATGCGTGACGCCAGACACGCGTGCTCAGTTCGGCAGCATCCCCCTACCTTTTCGAAAAGAAGGGCGGCGTCAACATGGAAGCTATTTCATTTTTAAAGCAGGAAGGTGCAGCATGGTGGCCGGGAAAAACTCCAAACCCAACTTTTCCAGTCTTTTGTTTTCCAATGGTTACCTTCTTTCTGTGCGTGTGCGACGATGACGACTTGTGGCACTTCTCATTCCTGAGGTTATTGTTTTAACATTCAACTACTGACAGAGCTGAACTTCTTTTTGCACTGGCATGAGCACGAAGAACGTTCAAGTGTGACTTAGAAGACTGAGGGCCGGGTTAGTAAATGTTTTACGATGGCGCGAGCCGGACTCAGTGAGGCACGCGTCTATTCACGGCGAAGCTCGTCATCGGCACTGCGATGTTGTTCTGCTCGTACTGGGAGGAGACAGCAATGGCCTTTTTATACGTCCCGTGAGAACCTTCTTCCACTCAGCTCCACTGAACCTTTTGTACATGTGTGTCCAAATGTCACACCACAGCGCCATGCCGACACGCAAATAAAGCTCTCTCTCTCTCTCTGGTGCTGATCGCCCATGTTGGTCACCTGAGGTAACGCCACCTTGAGTACGAGTGTGCGTGTGTTAGATGCGTTGGTTTTTGTTTTGTATGGCTATTCGGAGGATGTAAGAGTGAAGCTTGGGTTTATAACGTTTCCGGGAAAATTGGTATTCAAACTGGTACTGAAAAACGGACAGCTACGTTAGCTTGCAGTTGTGTCACATGACGCCGACTGTGTTTCCTGGTAAAATGCCAAAGCGCGGAATAACTCGAAAAGACAATTAGATATGCACAAAGTTAGGCCTCGCAGGAAGTAAGAGAAGACTTGATCGCCCCTTCACTCACACAGCTTTATACGCCGTGTAAAAAACAGGCTTTGCTACACTTTTCAAACAAAGCTGGAGCTTTGTTAATCCCTCAGTCAGCTACAAACCTGGAGGTTCCTTTGGTTTTCTTCAGCTCTCAGGCTGACCCGGCATGACGTTGCTGCTAAAAAGTACCGACTGTTACCACATACACAGCACACATACAGCGCTCTCGTGCCCTCCTTTCCACGTGACTGCGTGTGATGCGCGAGTTATGGTCTTTACTAAGTCAACAGCACTTCTTGGAGACCCACGCTCTGTGGTTATGTGGCTCGACTGGGCCAACACACCCACAGGTGTTACTTGTCACGTACGCCCATCCATCCCAGGCACTAATCCTTCTCCTTTTCCACACACCGTCAGCGCCTTTAGCCCGGGGAAAGCCATGCGGGCCCCAGGCGGCTCCCGAGCCCCGCTGCTCTTTTTCCGTGCAGGAATCTCCTCTTCCTGTATAAAAGTTTATCTGCCAGTCACCGCCGCCGCCCAAAAGGAAAGTGACAGCAACTTTACTCACCCATTGACCCGTGAAGAGGACAAAGAAACACTCATACACGCATGCACGTGTGTGACCCGACTAAGGGCTTCTTTTCTTTCAAGCCAAGAGCCACGAGGAAACTTGGCCAGGAGTGGGTGTTTCATTTTTGTCATCATGTTAGCTTCGTTTCTCCTTCCTTTCAGCCCCTATGGACATTTTTTACACTAATCTCGGTATGTAAACCAAGCCTTACCTTTTCTAACATGTGAAACCAACATGGCCGCCATCTCGGCTCATCGTCCTTGCATGTTTTTTGCTCTTGTCTTGACCCACCTAAGCGTCCATCCATTTGGGCTTGCACGTAACCCTCCCAGAGTCCTGAGTCCTGAGATTACGGGGCGGTCACTTAAGAGGAAAGGAGAGAGGGCGAAGTGCTTAGTTGAAGATTATCCGTTAAAAGGAAGAGTACGATTGTGGAGATGGAGCAGAGACGCGTTTATGAGGCGGGATGGAGATTGCCAGAGAAGTCACGGAGAGGGCGAGTGCATTGCATGTTGCTAAGTGTGTGTGGGAGAGGGTTAACAAAAAAGATGAGTTGACACATTGAAAGAGAGAGAGCGGAGGAAGGCGGGTGAGGAGATGCAGAGATGGCGAGATAGCCAGAGGAGGAAGCAGGAAGGATGAGGGCCGGGGATGGATTAAGCAGCAAAAACAGCCATTGTCAGGCATACAACGCAGATTTGCTTTTTGAAAAAAGACTAAATAGTATGAGGGCAGACATGGCACACTGGAAACACCACATTTGTCACATAAACATGGGATGCAAAGATTCCCTGGAAAAAACGAGCTGCTAATTACAAATCCTGTGGTGTATTCTCTTGTACAAAATCCATCATATGCAATATAATAATACTTACAATAAGTTGGACTTACCAACTGTGTTTATTCAGGAAATGAAGATTTGATCTCAAATTTCTAAATGGAATGAATTCATATTTGGATCAAAACCGTGCTTGTATATTTATTTATATTGACATTGTTTTAAAAAAAACTGTTTTGTACGGATTTTTTTTTTTTTTTTTGCGCCACATTTCGATGCCGGACCTGACCTGAAAAGGGGACTGGTGGGGGGTGGGGGTTATAAGAAAGGGTGCAGAAGAACCTCACAAACATATTTCAACCATATTATAAACAACCGTAATAATCAAGATTTCCGCAACAACCAGAACCGACACAGAGCAAAATGAGCAAAAATACAGGGGAAAGAAGAAAATAATAATAATAATAATAATGATAATACTAATTTCATGTACACACATTCATATACATATACATATATATATATATATACACACACATATATACACACACACATATATATACATGTATACATACACATATTCGTACACGCATACATACACATACTGTGCACATACACATATCCATGCAGTACATACATACATACACACACATACAGTGTGCATATATATATATACACATACATACATACATATTTACTAATAATGATAAACATACAAGAAAAACAACGAGAAAAGAAACAGAACCTCTTGAACAATGACCATCCAAATGACACGTGCAACAAATCTACATTAAATCTACATTACTCTGCAGTGACAGGAAAACTGCATCAGAGCGAAACAGAGAACGAGGAGATGTCCGTGGTGAACACCGCCATGCATCCCAAACCACACTCCCTCCAAAAGCGAGGGCCCGACCAGGAAGACGCCGGAGCACGGCCCCCCAGCAGGCTCCCCACAGAGGGGAAGGCCCGACCCCGCCACCCCAAGGGGCAACCGCGAGTCCCCTCTTGTACGGATTTTTGTGCAAAATATCGTATAATGCATCTAACATTATTGCTAAAATCATATCAATTATAATAAAGGCTACTCATTCAAACTAATTCAATATTTTCATTTTTCAAGAATTTTAGTGAGTAAGCACTTTTTTATATTTTTATACCATTTTACCAAACCCGTGGATAATCAATAAAAACGAATACAACAAAATATTTCTGCATCCAGTGATGATTGGCATCTTCATCTGTTCCAAGGTCAACCTGTTGGCGTTCACAAAACAACAAGCTTTGGGTAAGCAGTTAAGTGTAAAAAGAAACGAACCACTATGTGATGGAGCTACTCTTCTTTTGTAGCAATGGAGGCATGGAATAAATATGGAGATGAAGAGAGGAAAATGAAGCATCATTCTGGCTCTGGGTCTATGGTTATCGTCACCCTTAGGTAGCCTTCTGCCGAGGCAGGAAAGGCAGAAAAGAAGGGGGAGTCTTTATGTGATGAATAAAGACAGATTGTATTCGGGAGCTAACAGAAGGACTGCGTACACACTCTCTCCCTCTGCATGATGGGAAAGAGGGCAGTCTCTGAGGGGCGAGAGGGAGAAAGAGGATGACGGTGATGGTGACCCTCACCCCCCCCCTCCCGGCCTCCATTCTGTCCCACACATTAATCTCCTCATTTTCATTTCTCTTACCATGTGGGATTAGAATGATTTTATTTAAAGTGTCAGCTTGAGCTACCGGATTGAGAAATCTGGATTTCATAGGGATTATTATACTACAGAAAAATGTGCGCACACACACACGCACACACACACACACACACACCCCTTTTCTTCTCCGCCACTCATTAATGACCTGCTTGACCAACAAAGTGTATTTATCCTGAAAAAGCAGGGATGAGAGAACATTGTGATACTCTTAAAGCGTGTGTGTGTGTGTGTGTGTTGCCACGGCAGCAGCAACTTTTACATTCAAGTGATCCAAATCGATCTTCGTTCTTCCTCGCTGAAGCGAGCGAGCAACAAAACCCAAGCTTGGTCCTTCCGCGAGCGTCAGATTTAACATCCAATCTACATTAGGATAAGGCTTTCGCTGCTCAGGCGGGGTGGAAAGAGAAGAATCCAACATAACGGCGTCACCTTTTCATCTCATTACATTAAAGGATGAGAGATGAGGGAGTGAGGCTGAGGCTGAGCAGTATTTAAAGACACCGTGCACTTCATCTCTATCATTTCTCTTTTTTACAGACACTCCCTGCTCCGTTTAGTGTCTTTTGATGTAAGGCCTCTTGATCTGACTGAATGATGGCGGCTAATTGCGGGCAAGGGTTAGTGTACCTCAATAAAAACTCATTTGGACAGTAACAGAACAGCTTCGCTACTGTATTATCGCTTTGGAAAAGGAAGAATAGTCCACACCTCATCACCTACGCTGGTGGAGCAGCTGATCATGCTTACGTTACCAAAAATCTCTGACTAGCAACAAGCGTTTGTTGATATTTCTGCACGTAAAGGTGCAGCTGTGCTAAAGTACGTGCATAAACATCCATTAGGAGTCGCGCTGGACATCGAGTTGACAGCTCAGGCTTTAAGCTCGATGGCTCGGCCTGTCGACTCTCATCCGGTGGGCACTGGTTCCATTCATGGGTCATGGACCACATACTATCATGACCCGGTTCGATTAGATCAGGGCTGTCCGAAGTGCAGCCCATGGCTGTTTGTTCATTGGCCCGCGGCACATTTTAAAAATGGATTTTAACAAAAAAACTACAAAAATAAAATTAAAAATAAGATTGCAGTCTTTTTTACCAGAGTAAAAATGTTTTAAGTCATAACATTATGAGAAACACACAAAACAGCAAATACAGACATTTGGGAAATTAGGTTGCAGAAAAAGTTATAACCCCTCCGTGAATCACCACCTTGCCGCGGTGGAGGGGTTTGAGTGCCCGAGTGATCCTAGGAGCTATGTTGTCGGGGGCTTTATGCCCCTGGTAGGTTCTCCCAAGGTAAACAGGTTCTAGGTGACAGCCCAGACTAAGAGGGATTCAGAAGACCCCTATGAAAAAACACAAGAGGAGTGACCGCACCTCGCCCCGACGTGGGATACCGGGGCCTCACCCTAGAGCCAGGCCTGGGGCAGGGGCTCGCAGGCGAGTGCCTGGTGGCCAGGTCTTTGCCCGTGGGACCTGGCCGGGCCTAGCCCGAAGAAGTCCCACGGGAACTCCCCCCCGCAGACCCACCACCTGCAAGGGCAAGCATAAGGGTCCGGTGCTTTGTGATTTGGGCAGTGGTCAAGGGCGGGTGTCCAGGCGACCTGGTCTTCGGCGGCCAAATCTGGTTCTTGGGACATGGAATGTCACTTCTCCGGTGGGGAAGGAGCCCGAGCTTGTGGAAGAGGCGGAGAGATTCCGACTAGATATAGGCGGACTGACCTCAACCCACATTTTGGGCTCTGGAACCAAATTCCTTGAGAGTGGCTGGACATTGTTCTTCTCTGGAGTTGCCGCAGGGGAGAGGCGGCGAGCTGGTGTGGGCTTATTCTTAGCCCCCCGGCTTGGTGCCTCTGCGTTGGAGTCATCCTCAGTAAACGAGAGGGGTATTTCCCTATGCCTTAGGGCTCAGGAAAGGGTCCTGACTGTGGTATGTGCGTATGCGCCGAACGGCAGTTCAGAGTACCCAGCATTCTTGGAGTCTATCAGAGGGGTTCTGGAGAGCACCCCAGCTGGTGACTCCATAGTTCTGCTGGGAGACTTCAACGCCCATGTGGGCAATGACAGTGTGACTTGGAGGGGCGTGTTTGGAGGAACGGCCTCCCTGACCTGAACCCGTGTGGTGTGTTGTTGCTAGACTTCTGTGCGAATTACAGTTTGTCCATAACAAACACCATGTTCGAACATAAGGATGTCCATAAGTGCACTTGGCACCAGGACACCCTACGTCGCAGGTCTATGATCGACTTTGTGGTTGTATCATCACACCTGCGTCCGCATGTTCTGGACACGCGGGTGAAGAGAAGGGGCTGAGCCGTATTCCGTGCCTCTATTGCTGAGGCAGCCAGTTGTAGTTGCGGCCGCAAGGTGTTTGGTGCCAGTCGTGGTGGCAAGCTCCGAACCCGATAGTGGACACCGGGGGTTAGGGCTGCTGTCAAGTTGAAGAAGGAGTCCTATCAAGCATGGATGGCTTGCGGGGCTCTCGAAGCAGCTGACAGGTACCGGCAGGCCAAGCGGCAAGCGGCTTCAGCGGTGGTCGAGGCAAATACTCGGGTGTGGGAGGAGTTCGGTGAGGCTATGAAGCGAAGCACGACTTTCGGTCGGCCTTGAAGAGGTTCTGGCAAACCGTTCGACACCTCAGAAAGGGGAAGCAGCCCCCAGTTCACACTGTTTACAGTGCGGACGGGGGCTTGCTGACCTCGACTGTGGATATAGTTGGTCGGTGGAAGGAATACTTTGAGGCCCTATTCAATCCCACTGACATACCTTCCGTAGAGAAAGCAGAGTCTGAGGATACGTACGAGGACAGTTCTATCACCGTGGCTGAGGTAATTGGGGTAGTTAAATCACTCCCCAGTGGCAAGGCTCCATGGGGAGTTCCGCTCGGAATTCCTCAAGGCTCTGGATGTTGGAGGACTGTGTTGGTTGACACGCCTCTACAACATTGCATGGAAGTCAGGAACAGTACCTCTGGACTGGCAGACCGGGGTGGTGGTCCCCATTTTTAAAAAGGGTGACCGGAGGGTGTGTTCCAACTATAGGGGGATCACACTCCTCAGCCTTCCTGGGAAAGTCTACTCCAGGGTGCTGGAGAGAAGGGTACGACCGTTAGTCGAACCTCGGTTAGAGGAGCTGCAATGTGGTTTTCGTCCCGGTCGCGGAACACTGGACCAGCTCTACACCCTTGCAAGGGTACTCGAGGGTATGTGGGAGTTTGCCCAACCAGTCTACATGTGCTTTGTGGACCTGGAAAAGGCATTCGACCGTGTCCCTCGTGGTGTCCTGTGGGGGGTGCTCCGGGAGTACGGGATTGATGGTCCGCTTCTACGTGCCATTCGGTCCTTGTACAATCGAAGCAGGAGCCTGGTTCGCATTGCCAGCAGTAAGTCGAGCTTGTTTCCGGTGAACGTTGGCCTCCGCCAAGGCTGCCCTTTGTCACCGATTCTGTTCATAATCTTCATGGACAGAATTTCTAGGCGCAGTCAAGGTGTTGAGGGAGTCCAGCTTGGTGACCTTAGGATCTCGTCTCTGCTATTTGCAGACGATGTGGTCCTTATGGCCTCATCAGGCTGTGACCTTCAGCGTTTACTGGAGCGGTTTGCAGCTGAGTGTGAAGCTTCTGGGATGAGACTCAGCACCTCCAAATCCGAGGCCATGGTTCTCAGTCGGAAACGGGTGGACTGTACCCTCCGGGTTGGGAGTGAGGTCTTGCCTCAGGTGGAGGAGTTCAAGTATCTCGGGTTCTTGTTCACGAGTGAGGGAAGGTTGGAGCGTGAGATCGACAGACGGATCGGTGCAGCATCTGCAGTAATGCGGTCGCTGTACCGGACCGTCGTGGTGAAGAGAGAGCTGAGCCGGAAGGCAAAGCTCTCTGTTTACCGATCGATCTACGTTCCCACCCTCACCTATGGTCATGAGTTATGGGTCATGACCGAAAGAATGAGATCGCGGATACAAGCGGCGGAAATGAGTTTCCTTCGTAGGGTGGCTGGACTCACCCTAAGAGATAGGGTGAGGAGCTCGCTCATCCGGGAGGAGCTCAGAGTAGAGCCGCTGCTCCTTCACATGGAGACGAGCCAGTTGAGGTGGCTCGGGCATCTAGTCCGGATGCCTCCCTGGCGCCTCCCTGGTGAGGTGTTTCGGGCATGCCCAGTCGGGAGAAGGCCCCCGGAAAGACCTAGGACACGCTGGAGGGACTATGTCTCACAGTTGGCCTAGGAACGCCTTGGTGTCCTCCCGATGGAGCTGGAAGAGGTCGCTGGGGACCGGGAAGTCTGGACTTCCCTACTGAAGCTGCTGCCCCCGCGACCCGGACCCGCATAAGCGGAGGAAAATGGATGGATGGATGGAAAAAGTTATAACGTTACCAAAAAGACATTATGGGAATAAAGTCAAATTACTAGAAGAAAATTGAAGGAAAGAAGATCTGAAGATGGTCTACATAATCTACATGGTCTACATGGTCTACATGATCTACACAATCTATACGGTCTACATGATCTACATGGTCTACATGATCTACATGAGCTACACAATCTACATAGTCTACACAATCTACATGATCTACATGACCTACACGGTCTACATGATCTACAAGACCTACACGGTCTATATAATCTACATGGTCTACATGGTCTACATGATCTACACAATCTATACGGTCTACATGATCTACATGGTCTACATGATCTACATGAGCTACACAATCTACATAGTCTACACAATCTACATGATCTACATGACCTACACGGTCTACATGATCTACAAGACCTACACGGTCTATATAATCTACATGGTCTACATGGTCTACATGATCTACACAATCTATACGGTCTACATGATCTACATGGTCTACATGATCTACATGAGCTACACAATCTACATAGTCTACACAATCTACATGATCTACATGAGCTACACGGTCTACATGATCTACAAGACCTACACGGTCTACATGATCTACAAGACCTACACGGTCTATATAATCTACATGGACTACGCGGTCTACTTGATCTACACAATGTATGGGGTCTACATTATCTACACGATCTAAGTGGGCTACACAATCTACATGATCTACACAATCTACGTAATCTACTTGGTCTACAGGATCAACATTATCTACACGGTCTACATGATCTACATGAGCTACATGGTCCATGCAGCATACATGATCTACACAATGTATGTGGTCTACATGATCTACATGAGCTACATGTTCTATGCGGCCTACATGATCTACATGGTCTACACAATCTACATGATCTACATGACCTACACGGTCTTACATGATCTACGTGATCTACATGGTCTACGCGGTCTACATGATCGACATGAGCTACACAATCTACATAGTCTACACAATCTACATGATCTAAATGATCTAAATGATCTACGTGGTCTACATGATCTCTGGCTGGCCTGTTGTCGTTGCAGTAGCTGCCTAGAATCATTTGGGTTCACCAGCATGTTTGTAAGAAGGCGACTGTTAAAAAAATGGACACACATGTCAACTTGCATGACGTCACTTCTTAAACTTGTCAGAATAACAATAATGGCAAAATGATTCTTATCAAAACAGTCATTTTATTCCACTTAATGCTGAGTTTATTTTCAGCAGCTCATTGCCTCATCAGTTCATGTAGAAAATGGACGCCCTTCAGCCCATTTTCCTTCCCCGAACAACAAAAGGTTGCTTATTGTTATTACTGTAAACACGCACGCACACACATGCCTTGATTGTAACGAGGAAGGTCTTGGGAAGTAGGTTAAGCACCTCGCTCTGCTCTCACCCAGCTTACAAGCAGTGGGTGAGCAGGGTCGGGTGGGAGTGTTGCTCCACCGAGGTGGAGACGGTGTGTGTGTGTGTGTGTGTGTGTGTGTGTGTAGTGGGGTTGGGGGGTGTGGCCTTAAAAGATGGAGAAATCTTCCAGAGGACATCTGTCACAGTGAGCAACTCGTGAGCTGCCTTTTTTCCGGCGGCTCCATGACCCGCGATCCTCTTGCATGACCGACCAAGAACTACGAGGGTGTCCGCTCCTGCACCAGGGCCAGGGAGACCCCATCCGGGTCCGGTTTAGGCAAAGAGGAAGTACAATGAAAGGTGCTCTGCCTTTTGGACTGTTCTCTTTGTCATCCAAATTGCATTAGAAAGCCAAAAGACAATGATGTTGTTTGGGACAACAGAAATTTGGGGCATGCTTGAGAACCCCCACACCACCACCTCTCCACCGCAGGTGTACAGTAAACAACAATGCACACACAAAAGGCTGATTGTGTGTTCTTTTTAATCTGGGATTATGTTATTCCCGCCACGACAGTAGCACAGGAAACTATGCTTTGGAGCTCATGATGGCAGGAAATACTATAATGATCCTCAATCGGACTTGTTATTAGTATGTTGCTCTCTCACACACATTTATGCTATTTAAAAAGCACACATGGAAGTTACCATAATAAAAATGAACAAAATATAAAATATATATTTGGTGTATATACATATCATCTTATATAAAATGTAAGAAAAATGAAGTAGTATTTATTACCTAATCATGCTGAAACCATAAAATAAGACTTGTGATGCACTACAGGAAGTTTCTGGGGTTAAAACATATTTTTCATATCCATTTTTTTTCTTGCTAACTTACTGTAAGTACTTTATATGATTTATGTTAACAGTGAAAATTACAGTACAATACAACATTTATAACATAACTGTATATATCACATTCTAATAACAAGAGATTATAAAATAAAAACCAGGAATCATTTGAATAATCCGTTGGAAAATAATAGAAGACACCAGTTTGCATGTTCTCCCCGTGTGTGTGTGGGTTTCCTCCCGGTACTCCGGTTTCCTCCCACATTCCAAAAACGTGTTAGGTTAATTGGCGGCTCTAAATTGTCCATCGAACGTGAGCGTAAATGATTGTTTTTCTGCCCAGCGATTGGCTGGCCACCAGTCCAGGGTGTACCCCGCCTCCCGCCCAAAGTCAGCTGGGATTGGAACCAGCATCCCCGTGACCCTAATGAGGTAAGCGGCGTAGAAAATGATGTAATTCTTACTGTATATGTGATATGCAAAAGTATAACACCAACGATTGAAAATATGATATGCTGATGAAATATAAAGTCATTGCAATAACAAGAATTTCAAAACTAGTATAGCACAAAATAATACAAATACTCCAATTATTACTGCATGCTATATAGCAACAAAAGTAATAATAAAAAGTAATACAATCATTTAAAACAAGCCTCACAATGTACAAAATCATTTAAAATAAACTTGAATTCTTCGGTAAATTAACTCAATAGCTTGATTGGAGTATAAGTGATGGTGAGCAATAGAATATGAAGAACACGTTGAATTGCCTTACAACGAGGTAAACAAGCCTGAAGGTTGAGAAAGCCCCACTTTCCCCCCAACGCTTCATTGTTGCTTCTTTCCAGCGGTAAACCAGTACAGTTACATCTGTACTTAACACAGCATCATGTCACGCTTCCATGATGCTTTAGTGTCCATCTTGTCCATGCTTTGCAGGATCCCTTCTCGTAGGCCGGGTTCAGGACTTTCCCCGCACGGTAAGGCCGCGGTCACACGCTGTCGGCCAGCCGGGCACCTACCGATGTGTGAACGAGACCTCCGCTGATGGCGGTATTTTGATTGGGAGGCCCAAGGTGCTGCCAGCGTTATGCACAGACGCTCATGACGCTCATGACGCGCACACACACACACACACACACACACACGCCGGTTCCTAGCCAAGTGCAAAGAAGTCACGGTGTGTAATTAAAAAACAGCATCCATCTCTTGATTAAACATTGTGCTGAATCCTTCAAGGTATAAAAGGCAATGAGACACAATTGGGTGCTAATGAGATTCAATACACCAATTCTACCTTCAAAAAGATAATAAGTCTCATAAAGTTATTCGCTCTGACAGCAGATGCTCCTCTCGTGTATTTCCCAGCATTTTATACCAACGTTGTGTCCATTTCACAACGCTAATCTATGTGTGTGCGTGCGCGCCCAGATGTCACCGCAGAGGCATGTCCACGTTGGCTGTGCCCGCCAAGCCCCCCGACCTCACACCACATGGACTTGTATGGCGTAGAACGCATGCACACGGCCGGGGTGTTTTGGGAACAGAGCGGAGGAGTTTTTCCTAACAAGGAAAGGCCAGTTAGAGCTAGGCAGCTCCAAAGGGGTGATGATGGGGGCTTTGACAGGCCTGTGCGGCCAGAGATGCTGATCTACAAAGGCAAGAACTTAAATAGCACACAAACCGCCTCAGAAGCAGCTCCCCGTGGGGGCTTCCCCACTGGAAGCTGCCGCGTTTCCATATCAGTGGCCCTTGTAGCTTGTAACGGTGATCTGGCAGGTTGGGAGCGCTTTGATGCGCCGTCACCCAGCAGGTCGAGTGTATCCATCCCCGGGGCGGTGCCGCTCTCTGGGCTAGCCTGTCTGGGGGTGACGGAGGGCCCCCCTCCTGGAAAACCTCCCTGATGCCTGCACTCACCAGATGGCCTCAAAGAGGGAGCGGGCGACACGGAGCCAACATCCAGCTTTCAAACGGAGCAGCAGCAGAGCAAATGGCCTGTAAATATTTCATACAAACACTCAAACTCATCTCCACGCCGGGCTGAGTGCGTGTGCGTCTGGGCCAAATCAAAGACAGTTGGATTAAAAATGAATGCTTTTCCCACATTCACCTCCTCTGCATAGTAATCACACAGCCATAGGTGAGCCTCAGCTAAACAGGCACACCAAACTGGTGCCACTGGTCCATCTGTTCCTCGCGCAGCAGGCTACTTCCTGGTTTATGGATGATGACGTATGACGCTACAGGGCGGTGTGATTCCTGCTACCGCGCCTCGCCACAATCAATGTTTCCCTCCGGTGGCGTGGCATGCATTGTTTACATCCATACAAACCAGTAACACACCCTGGGTCTTCTCCCAAGCTCCCACAATATGACCTCCCCCCTCGGTCGGCCTCCCAAGCACCCCCGGCCCGCCCCTGCCAAAGCAAAGCGAGGGCCTCATGTGGCATAGGCATCATCACGATTTCCACAACCATATGTTTTGAGTTTTTTCTAAATGTTTTTCTTAAAAAAACCAGTTGAAGCGTGATGACAACTCAGATTTAAATGATCCATTAATATGAAAAACACGCACCTATGTTGTGTTTTCTTTACCATCATGACCATTAAGGTGCCTTTTTTGCTCACAGGTTGACTGCCCCCCTAGTCTTTTTCCACCCTGTTGATTTTATTCATACGTTTTTAAGAATAAAAACTCTACCATTTAAATCCTGGAATTGAGGAGTCATATTTCCTATTGACTCAAAATCAGGGCTGACGCAAAATTAAAGCAACTTCTGCCTGTGATGATGAAAAATTCTCATACATTTGTTCATTGTTCACATAATCCTTGTTAAGCACCCCGACTCAAAAAAAGGTGTGTGCATACATGTATCCAGATCCTCACCAAAATGTGATGGACTCTCTATTGGTACAAAAAGGTTTCGAGGAAATTGGTCACGTATGTCACCTGTAGTTGCTCGTAGCCTCCAGCACACACTGGCCATAATGCTGGCTGCAGATATAATAGGACGCCCACAAGCATCACATGCACACCGGCACCGTCACAATTCACTCTCAGCACCAGACCCTTTCCTTGAGCCCCCGCTGTACCTTAACCTGCTCACTAATAGCCCGTAACCCCTGCGCCGAGCGCTGGAGATCTGCTGCTCGGTAATTGCCCTCTTCATCAGTACTCTGCCCGCGCAGGCGGCAACGCTGCTGGCCCCCGGGGTCCTCCTGATGTCATTAATGCGCGATTAGGGCCGGTGGGGAGCAGCAGTTAGGAGGTTAAAAAGCCCCTGACAGCCCTCATCATCGGCAAGGAAGCCCCGAGACCGACACGGGGCGGCCCAGATGGGCGACAGAACGCTGCTGCCAAAGAGCTAACTTGTTGGTTTGCCTCAAAAGGACGCTGACACGAGAATGACATTTTCTTTCAATGCACATGCACAATGAAATCATTATTAAAACTGGAGCCGGAATTTGAGACAGGCTGTCATTTCCAGTGTTTCAAAACTCGAGTGACGATTTTGCAGCGCATGAGAAAGTGGAAGGTTTTTACTAATAGTATGCGCTTTCCCCTACTGTACATGACATGCCTTTTTCCCTTATAGGACTTGCTAGCGTATGTGCTTGCGTATGTGCTTGCGTATGTACATGCGTATGTACTTCCGTATGTGCTTGCGTATGTACTTGCGTATGTACTTGCGTATGTACTTGCGTATGTGCTTGCGTATGTGCTTGCGTATGTACTTGCGTATGTACTTGCGTATGTGCTTGCGTATGTGCTTGCGTATGTGCTTGCGTATGTGCTTGCGTATGTACTTGCGTATGTGCTTGCGTATGTGCTTGCGTATGTACTTGCGTATGTGCTTGCGTATGTACTTGCATATGTACTTGCGTATGTACTTGCGTATGTGCTTGCGTTGCCTTGCAAAAGCTGCATCTCGTCCTGTTTCACGGTGGCCCTCACTGGAAAATGTTTGGACACCCCCATGTCGAGGACCACAATGCTGGGTGCTGACCAGTCACAGTACACCAAATGCAAGTACTGCCGTCTTGTGGAGTTAATAAACTACATCGGGAGGTTGCTCACAGCCACAGCTTTTAATGTTTTTTTTTTACCTGCTGCGAACTAAGTGCCCAAACAAAGCAGCCTACTCTTTGGTGACTCACTAGCTGTGCCTTTTTTTTTTGCATGTGCCTGCCAAATAACACGTCATGGGGTCAAAGAAAGTTGAGTGTCAGCAATTGGCTTTAAAAAAAGGTGAAAAACTGCATCGGAGTTAAGTACCCAGATGGTGTCCTTTTCATTCTTTGACAACAATACTCTTGCGTACATGGAAGAGAGACGTTGAGTATTTCTTTTTCTTATTTTGCTTTGTTTTCTGCATGCAAAACTATATTCACTCTCTCGCTCGAAAATGTACGTTTGACAATATTTCTGGGTGTTTGGAGAGAAATAAATCAATAAATTCAGATGATTTCCTTTGGGAAAAATTGCTTCAGTTTTTGTACGTGACCCTTTTTGTTGGAGCTTTTAGAACAAAATAATAACAAAACCCAAGGTACCACAGTACTTTTATGGCTTGGTAACTTGTCGGCACATCACGTGCAATAGCAAAACCTACAAAAATCTAGGTCATACGGTTTTTGGTACAATGTCCTGCCCAGAAAGCAAATGTTCTGAAAAGTTTAGCACTGTCGTGGTTGCGAACAAATTGGTAACAACTGTACATCGGAGTCCTTTCTATTCGTGGTTTGGGCCTGAACAACGTATAACGTCGTTGGTACAAGTAGCGTTCCCATCAGCGGTTGACCGTAAGCTTGTGCATGCGATCGGCGTCACGATCGATCAGCATCCACGTCATCGATCGCGTCAAGCTCGGACAGGCGTCCGATTGTTCACGATAAATCCCAGTTTGATGATTTAGACTCGTTGACGCCCGTCGTGCAGTGGCCGCCGAGTTGAAAAAAACAAGCTCGGAAAAGTGTACCATAGAGCAGACTACATTTGCAGAAAGTTGGCCGTCTTTGCCTGGAACTTGGAACGTCGGCTGGAGGCATGCAAATGACGAGCTCCTCTTAGGGGAGGGAACGCTGACAAGTTGAATTTGACAGGAGCAATCTAACCTACAAGCCAAAGTGTCTGCCCGTCATCCCGTCAGGACTTCAGGCCTCCTTCAAGTTGACGTCTTTTTACTACATGAGAGCGGCAACAAAGTCATCAGACCAGCAGGAGTGATGAAATATAAATCAAGCGTCCCTCTCTGACTGACTTCCCCGGTGAACAGGTGGCTGAGAGGAACGAGGGCTCGCGCTAGCTCGGCTGTCGGCATGTTTTCCCACAAAAAGCGTCCAAAGCCAAAGCGGCGTGAATTATACATCTATGCTGTTATTCCCTCAGAGGAGGGCAGGCGACAAAGAGGAAGGGGCGCTCGTCTGAGAGATTAATGGCTGCAGCGCCCGCTTCTGCTCGGCTTTTCACAGCACGTTTATTGATTTCCTTAACAAGGCCCTGCGTTGGCGCGGGAAGCCACATTCTGGCAAACAAAGCACAAATTGCTGTTTTGGAAACATCATGGAAAGGCGGCTTTATGGTACAAGAAGCAAGAAAGCAACCTTTCTTCTTCTCATTCCAAAATGCGCTCCAAAGGTGTCAGTGAAGTGTCGTACCCCTCCTGCCTTTGACATCCACCCACGCCCACCGTGGGGCAGACGTGGCGAACTGCCATTGCCAAAATTCCTGCCCCTTCTTCTTAACCCGAAAATAGAATTCCGTTGCACAAACTCCATAAAGCAGAGCAGGCTAGAATGTGCGAATCGATGCCGGAATATCGATACTTCCCATATCAGCTCTTCCTGCTTTAGAGCAGGGCTCGGCAACCCGCGGCTCGGCCTCCCCGTCGCAGCTCCCTTCACTAAGCGCGTTAACTCCGAAGTGCATTTTCAAAAAGAATTGGAAATGTCTGACTCGCCGCCAAGTCCGTGAACGCATCTAGACTGTCTTCTGACTTCTGATTGGCTGAGCAAGAGAGGGGGAGGTAGGCTAGTGTAGCAGTGAGTCTGACTGCGTCAGAGAGAAAATCGAGGTGAAGGAGTTTTGTGTTGAGTCGAGTGAAATAAAACTAAGTAATTAACGGGAGCACGGCGATATGTTTTATAACGAGAAATGAGCTGTAGCTGTGTGCTCACAGCCCGTGACACGATCATCGCCGAGACGGTGACTCCAGGAGAGGCAGGTTATGTGCAGCGGCAGGTGACCGACTGCGCACTCACATCTCGGAACAATATGTGCTTTCACGTTTATGTTTGCAAATACACCGGCGGGTCGTGGGTATAACGCCGCCGGAGCGCCAGCGTGGTGAAGTTAGACGTCGGCTGCTCGGCTCCGTAGCTACAGCGGTAGTCCTCCATCGCCGTGCCCGGATTGCTCTCTCATAGTACAGCTCGGGAATAGTCGCTCTGACCGCTGGCTGTTTCGCTAGGGACCGTCAATAAATGACTATTTTGGTGAAGAAAAATGCAAATACCAGAAAACTCTCCCGTTCCCAACGACGTCAGGAAACGTCTTTACATTTTTCTCTAGTAGTTTTGAGAAAACAAGGTTTCAAAATCTATTTAGCGAGAAAATCGCCAAGATGGCAACACTGGGCTGTACATGAGATGGGAAGCCACCCAATACATTAAATAATCGTTCATAAAAATGTCAGAGCATCCATTCTCCTAATTACAAATAAAATGATAAAAGAATGTCTGTCTTTGCACATGGCCATGAAGGACGAGGTGTGTTGGAAGCTGTGCTCACTATCATTATTTTGACATTAAATTATGCTGTGGGACAACAAACTACAAGCTGTGGGCCAGAAATGGCCCCTGAACTGCACTTTGCGCACTTTACTTGATATTAGTCGACATGTTTGTGTACTTTTAAGTCAATGTATGTATGACTTCACTTTAGTTTCATTGCTTGGATGTTATTATAACTATTAATAATTGATACTTTCCCAATACGGCTTCATACAGCAAGAAAAGCAAACACACCATTTATTGTAGGACAGTCGTAACATTTCGAGGTAAAACCACATCTAATACGAAAAAACCAAACTGAATCTAAGAAAGCATTTCAATATTAGCAGCAGTGATTTGTACAAATGCCAATGGCATGCTTCTCAATTGTTGTATGATCCTAGAAGATAGATACATGTATTAATCTCCAAGAGAAATGCAGGTTTCAAGCAGCTCTCCAAGAAGGCCATGTTATGAACTTAATGACTGGATGGATTCTTTGTGCTATTTCTAGTGGGGGTCAAAGCATTTGGCAATTTTCCGGGAACAAGCTTGTGAAGTTCTGGTTCGTGACTGCAGGATTGCTTTCATGGTTTACTACATGCATGACAGGTCATCATCATGAGCGAATGGCTTTAAAAAGGTTGAACAGATTTGTTGGGCTGGTCTGGTCTCGGACGGGGGGCGTGTTTGTACTCAACTGCAGTTAGTGCCAGGCAGGAGCAAAGAGCGAGGAGTTCATCGGGCAGGGTACGTAGGCTTTGAGTGTTGCTTTGGTGTCTTAAGTTAAGTGTAGAATGAGATAAACCTCATAATCTGTACTCGGACCGAAAGGGAACAACCCTTCTGGTCCGATTAAGCCGGTTTCCAACAACCTCACCACCCCTCCCATTCCGTCCCCGTGTTCCAATGTAATCTGTCCAGGAGGCTGTGACCTCCACATCCCCACCCGCCGTGGAATAAAGGGAGATCTGAGCCGGGATGACAGGAGAAGTCTTCCAAGGAGTTCATGTTACCGCATGTCATAACAACAAGAAGCTACTGTTCCCCCCACGAGGCTCCTTCCCTCTTTGTCTTGAGGGGCCTGAAACCAAATATCCTCAGGCAGGGACGGGGGGCCTTAGTCTCACCTTACCTGGCCTGATAGAGAGATAGATTCAGGAAACATGTCAATAGAAACATGTTTGGGTTCTGAACATGGTGCATTGGAGCGCCTCGTTCTTCACGGCCATGAAGAGGTCACTATCTCACTTTACCAGCAGCTACACTTTCCTCTGTCACTCACAGGGACGCGCCATTCACACACAAGGCCGCCGACAACAAAGGAGACCGCGGGGGAGCCGCCTGATCACACACACACCCACAGGTAGTGTACAAGGTGGGCAGTGTGAGCCATGCCGCTGCCCGCCGCTTGATGGGTGCTTTGTGCTTGTCCGTCAGCCAGGTTCTCCGTCCTGGAGATGCCTTCACTCAGCGAGACCTGTTGCCTCAAAAGAAATCTGAAATATTGATGCCACGGCAGAACCTGCAGAGCCCGCTGACCTTTTGACCCCGTTTTAACTCACTGAAAACCTCTTGAAAAACTATAATGGAGGGGTTGTGCGTTTTAAAATGTTGTGTTGCTTAAAAAACAAACAAGCACTTGTTGGTGGTTTATAGTTGAATTGGTTTCAGACCCCACCGTGATAAGTGTAGGATTCAAATGGAATGTTTTGTACTTAGAGCACAGAAAACCTTTATGTTTATGACTTTCTAAATACAATTTTTACTATTATTAGAGCCCTGTACACATGAAATAACACCCCTATAGTCACCTTTGCAATCCCATTCTTCTTTGTTTACGACACATTGCTCATCTGTAATATTGCATAGGCTACGGGATCACTGCAGGGACAGAAAAGATGCAACCTACCAAACTAACTAGTGAGCTTTGCAATTGAATTATTCTAAACTTAAAAATGTGTTTCAAACGGAGTGGGCAAGAAGGCCTAAGTAAGAAGCCAAAAATGTACCACACAGATACGAGTACTACAGTATTTGCAACTATGCCAGGTCGGACATGCCACGGACGACTCCATGCTGTATGAAAGGCAATGTGAAGATGCTGTAAAGGGATGTCTCATCACTGTAACATTAACGATGCCAAGTGGTCGTCAGTATTTTTGGACTAATAATTGGGCAAAGTCCACCGGACAACAGTGGCAATAAATGAATAATTTCATTATCGAAAAAGCTTGACAGAGTAAGGGAGCAATGTATGATATAATACTCAATATACAGTAGAACCTTGATTAGCATGCGCCCCGTTAACGTGTTTTTCGGGTAAGGTGTAAACTTTGTCGTGTTGTTACTACACCGAGTGAGTCCACCATGTTTTTTTTAATGTATTTTATTCATCACACAACGACCATCCCTGGTACCATCCTATTAGCGAGCAAAGCAAAATGGCAGTTACGTGTTTTTTTTTACAGTTTTACATGCAAAAACACTGCCAAACGAAAGAAAGGGCAAAATGAACGTTTCAGATTACTTACCTTCACTGAAAAGGGGAGTTTTCCCCAGGACACAATGTGGCGGCGAGATCAACAACCACCATCTTAATGTTTTCATGATCATTCATCCCTTTCATATGCATTTACATGCATTTACATTTTTTATATCATTGTAAAAGTATTTCTAAAACAGTTCAAATTCAATACAGTTATAAAATGTTTTGGGTTAACATGTTTGGCTTTCTGTCCATCCAGGCTCTTTAGCGCTCATCCTCATTAGGGTCGCGGGTATGCTGGAGCCTATCCCAGCTGACTTTGGGCAGGAGGCGGGGGACACCCTGGACCGGTCGCCAGCCAATCGCAGGGCAGACAAAGAAACACTCACATTCACACTCTAATGGACAATTTAGAGCGGCCAATGAAGCTAACATGCATATTTTTGGAATGTGGGAGGAAAGCGGAGTACCCGGAGAAAACCCACACACGCACGGGGAGAACATGCAAACTCCACACAGAGATGCCCAACGGAAATTCGGACCCTGAACCTCGTGACCGTGCGGCCTTTTTGGCTGTCTGGAACGGATTCATTGGATTTACGTTCTTTTTATAAGGGAAAAATGGAGGTTAGCTTTTGTTTCAGTTTGACTTGCAGGAGTTATTGACGCCGAGCGTGGTTCCTGTGTATATTTAATATAACAGCTAGGGAGAATTCCAGAACAAACTGGTTGTTTTTACTCAACAGTGCAAAGTGGAGGGCATCTACTAGTGCCCAGACAAGGAATAAGACACTCATGCCATGCGCAGGGCAACAATTCATTCATTCATTCATCTGTGATTACCGTCCCAGGCCCGGTGCCCTTGAGACACCAGGCCTGTCAATGACATATTTTGTCCCGTTTAATCCCACCAGATCTTGCGACAAGCCCTGCACCGTGCATACTGTAGCATGTAAACATCTCACGATGCTGTAAGTGATTATTTGTTTAGCCAAGTTGATTCCTTTTCCTCAATGTTGAACTTCTAAGAATCTACAAAGTTAACTAAAAACAATAGAGCAATATTTTCTTTATATAAATAAATCATGTTCATTTTTGAATATTTTGTATTTATCTTTTGAACTTCAATCATCTGACTTCGCTCTGTTGATACCGTAGCACTGCAGCTGGAACCAATCGGGAGGATATTAGAAATAGGTAGCGTGTGTGGGGCATTTCGGGACCCTTCCCATCTTTTGAGAACGTAAGCCCCTGTGCTGCACAGGAGCGTACCGGAGCAACGAGAGACGGGAGGCGAGCCGGAGGTTTGACATTCCTGCGGGCGATGCGTGTCGCGCTGGGATTCTTTTAACGGGAGTCGATGCCCTACCCTTCCGCTTCCCGAGCACTCAGCACGATTCCATTGAGTGTGGAGGCGGGCCGGGGGGTGGGGTGGGGGCTCTTAAAAAGGCCGCTCTCAGCTGGCACGTGGGTACCGACAATGGTCCAACGGAAGGGAAGAAACAAAGCTGATGAATGATAAATAAGAAACGCTTTCAAGAGAAACGTCTTATAAACGTTCCCGACGCGGGGGGGGGGTTAGAGAGACAGGGGGTGGCGGCGAAGGAGCGAGGGATACGCCGCTTTCAACTGCCTTTTGTGGGCCACTCTGCAGATGTCAGCGGCTGCTCCCCCGCACGGAGGGTTCCAGAGCGTGGAACATCGCCTCCGGCCCCGTCCCCGGCCACCTTTCAAGTGTCAATCAGATGGGGGGGGGTTGGAGAAGGGGAGGAGGGAGGCGGGCGAGAGGGAGGTACAATTGGGGGCTAACAGACCGGGCTTGGGTCACTGTCCTGAGAACAGTGCCAGCGATTTTGCCATTGATTTCCCCCCCGCTCAATAAGAGAGAGGATGGAGCCGGCGTGTGCAGACAGAGGAGGCCCGGGGGCGAGGTTAGCTGGAGATCACACGGCTGCTAAGCTACCGCCAGCCGTCGCGCTAGTGATTAGCGATGGCGGACGCCTAGCTAACACAACACAAGCCCCTCCCCTTCACCCCGCAGGGCGCTCCTTGGTTCCACGCGTGCAAAACCGTGAGGGTGACCTACAATTTGTTGCTGCTGGCGGGGAGCGATGGCGAGCGAACAGGCAGACATAAAAGAGCCGCGCGTGTGCGTGATTGACGCCGAGACGAACGACGCCTAACGAGGAGGCGAAGGTGCGCTCGACACCGCTTAACCTTGGCACGGCTCGTTGGAGAGTCTTTCAATCCAACCCGTCGATATCAGCGGTGGAAGGTGATGGGACCTGATTGAATGGCCCAGACGGGGTCAAGAGCCGTAGACAGGAACCCAAACAATCCCTCGGACGGTTTACATTGGCAGCCGTCTGTTTGTCACGCCGACGAGATATAATTCTGGGGCTGAAAAAACAGGCCGCCTTGGCTGACAGATGCTCGGTGCGTCTTATCGGGCCGTGTAGTAGGTCCATTATAGGCTGCTATTGCCGCTGCCCCGCTGATAACCTCTGGGCCGACGCTGTAAAACAAAGGCCTTTGAAGAGCGCAGGAACCGCTTTATTTGCGGTGATTTATGTCTCGGGCCTCACAGAGGTCCCACACCATGGCTGACCTTCGTGTTTCCCGTCGCCTCCTCCACGGGGGAATTGGAGTCAAACATGTGAAAGGTCCACTCTAATGCAATGTTTGCTTGTGTGACAGGGATGCTCACTAAAACCCTGTGTCACAATGGCACCAGTGCCCACATGAACAAAAACATTTGGGTGCTAAAGGAACGCAGGCTCAGCCACCTTCGCACACAAACACACAGCCGGATGCTCTTTGTCAACCTTAACACGCCAACAGCAGTGCTCAATTCCAACACAGCACCTCACGGTGGGCAAGAAGAGTTCATGAGCAGCGGACTTCTGAACATCAGCAGGTGTTCTCTGTGCTCCGTATTGCTGCTGGTTTTGCTTTGAACTCTTAACGCCACAGAAAATGGTCAGAGCAGTTGGGAAAGTCACTACGGTTACTACAAGACAAGTTTCCTGGGTCGCCGCAAGCTGCGCAGTGGTCATTTCGTCTGGCGCAACACAGTGCGCAGCCAATTTTGTCGGCCGAGGCGTGCCACGATGGGTGTGGCGGCGCGGCAGGTGGAGGCGCCGACTGGTTCAGGCTGGCGTAGTGACAATTTTGTGCCAAAGGTGCGCTGAAAGCTGCCGGCTCCAACCTGGTCTGCTCTTGGCGCAAGGCGAATCGCAGCCAGTCTAGTGGTAATTGGGCTGACTGGCACACACGTCACCAAAACTCCACAGGCCGGTGTACACGATGTCAGGCACATTGAATGCATTTCGTAACCACAACAACCACCGTTTATATTTACTATCTGAATCAGCACAAACGTTTTGATGTATGTTGCTTGTCCCGTCTGCTTGTGTCACACGGTTTCCTTCCGGCCACCACCTCCCATGTCATCCCCTCTTCCTCATTGTTATTCTTCTTCCTCGGTGGATCGGATATGGATGTGGTTCGTTGTAAATAAATGCTTACTCCGGCGTATTGACATCTTTGATTGTGTAAACGATAATAATCATTTGGGTAATGCAAGTTCCTCTCACATGCAAACACAAGAGACAAGGGCCAGACCCCGAGCTTGGCAATGCGTCTTTTACAAACAGTTCCTTCGGATTTCATCCACGTTGTGCATAGATTTTCTTTATTCATATTACACGTACATATTATATTACATTTTCATATTACAAATACGGTATAGGTTCCTAAATACGAGTGTCTTCATTAGTGGGGAAAATGCTTACCTCGCTGGTGGCCACCGTGTGCCTCCGGTGGTCTGATAGTTTTGGTTTTCCCTTCTTCTGACATCACTGAACCTTTTATTTTGACGGGCAAACCTGATTTACCTTACTTGTAATCTCCTCCCAGGCCACTTTTGCATCATCAGCCTGTGGAGGTCTGCTTGCATCGCCAGATATCCGGCCACTGCGAGCTTGAACAAAATTCATTTTAAGACGGCCAACACATTTCTACACTATTGTTGGATCTCTTCAGTCTTATTGAAAATTGCTGCAAAATAATGAAATATGGACCGTTAAGCTCCCTCCAAGTTACTTTTCAGGCAGTTTTCTGTCTGGTCACGCGGTGTAAGTCAAAGGGTGGACTTCCAGGGGCGCCCACACATCTCATAAAAACTGATTATTGACTTTTTTTCTTCAATTTAAAGAACACAATATTGTTTGGTCTTAACGCACCAAAATACGTAATCTTTGATAACCCCAGGAGGATTTTAAGGACCATTTTCTGATGTTCCCACTTGTTAGAAATTTATAAACATGAATATTTCAATTCCATTTTTTTTGGGGGGGGGGGTATGTAAACATGGCTATGTAACTAGCAACCTAAACTAGACAGATAACTGTAAAAAGGATGGGGATGGCACCAATGCCTTGGACCCCCAAATGTCTACATACGCCCCTGGATACATGCACACAGTTTACGCTTTTACTAACAGCACACTTGAAAGGATTTATCTTATTGGATTTATAAAAGTATCATACAATCTGCTGTATGTTCTCTTTATCGGGAGCACTTTAAACATCAGACCTTACCAAACACCAGATTTTACAGTTGTTGGGGTTTTTTAATGAATAAGACCCCCGGAATATACATGAATAAAGGATGTGTGACATACAATACGAACTACGAACAATAAAAGATTGAATATTTCGGAGTATGGCGACGTCCCAGACAGTGCATTGGGTAGCTTTGGTGTCGTGTGTCACATACGGGTTGTGTTTCTTTGGCACCGTGGGTAGAGGTAGTTGTACGCATGGCTGTATGTGAAAAGGGTTCTCTCAGATTGACTCTTGACCTTTTGCAAGTCATGTTGCCGGCTTGAATGTTAAAAGTTTCTATGAAACACTTTGGAAGCGCCCGGCGGGCCGCATTGCGATGCCCGGTGGCCCGGATGTGGCCCTCGGGCCGCAGTTTGCCCGAGCCCTGTTCTATACGATGCCAGGCTCGTCGTCTGAATTAGGTCACATAGGAGTCACATGAATGTAAATCAATGCGGGACATTGTTTATAAGCAGACTGTCTGGCCATATATATAAATATACATGTCTATATATACAGATACATATATACATATGTATAAATCTATATGGATATACACTCTATACCGCATAAAGAGAAAAACAAACAATTACTGCATATTTAGCTGTGTGCGTTTGAAATAATATCAAGAACAATGTTAAGGAAGAGCCACTCAGGAGCTCAGCGTGAGCCCGGGACACGTAGACAGATGATTAAAAATCCATCATAAAGATGTTTCCTGGCTCCTGAACAAGCGATGACCCCTCTTGGCGTTTGGCGTCACAAAACAAAAGGAGGCCAAATCGCTCCCGACCGTCAGACGTGTTTAAAAACACAACTTCAGTCAAGGGGGGGGGTCAGCCATTTTCCGAGAGGTGATATCCTTTGGCATGAATCAGTCCGTCATAAAGAGCGTTGACCGGGTCGTTGAATGTCCCGTCACATCCCTCCTTCATGCCACAACACATCTTTTAAACACCTTCTCATGGGAATTGAAAAGAAAGATTGTTACCAAAACTTATCGTACTGCAGTCCAAATGTTTATCTGTCGTTCATATTCTGATGAAAATGTACGTCCCAAGATTACCCAATAATTGCTAACACGTCACGTAAAACATTAGCCGTACAGATGTAAACAAAGTCTGTTATTTCCTAAATTACAGAATGTGAAGAAAACTTTTCCTATATTTTGTGTGTGTGTGTGTGTGTGGATGATAAATCAAAGAGGAAAAACAGCTGTACTATTTAGTAGTAACAAATAATAATTCATATTTCTCATATTTAACAAAGACTTCTGAAATGTTGTCACTTGGCAAAATTCTATCAGATGTCCCAAGCGCGACCATTTTTTAGCAATTTTGTTTGTGTGTGTGTGATGCATCAGAGAAAGAATGATGTTGATGTATAACTTAAAACACAAACTGTGGGGTATTTAAACGTTAAAGGCAAATTATGTGTGGCCCCTGGAATGTTATTTCCGAAAGGGAAACTTCCAGGACACGATGAAAACTTTGACTTTCCATTTGCAGAGCATTTGATTGTTTTAAAGTTTCTGTGGCTTAGACTGTATAATGCAACACTAAATGTTACTTCACATATTCCAAAGTTTGATTCAAATGGATGTAAGTTTGACCCATGAAGTGTTATTTCTTAAAGGCAAACATTTTCCAGAACATGAGAAAGAGTTTTTAATGTGACCAACATTTGAAGGAGCGTATCACTAGTAAAAGTATTCCAAAGTTTGAGGATGGATGTAAGTTTGACCGGAACAATTGTTGTCTCTTAGTGAGAAAATTCCAGAGCCGAAAAGAAAAGAAAGTTTTTTCTCCCCGTTTTCTTATTGATTATTTGAAGATGAGACGCGAATGATAAAGGGGACAAAAAGCCCCAATAAAGGCATTTTTAACTGACAGGGCATGTTAACAAAGGTAAAGTTAGGAAAAAAGGGAAAATTATAGAACCTGAACAAAAACATTTTTGTGTGGAGGTAAAGTAATTGGTGAGGACTAATAATAATGTATATATACATATAGAGTATAACTCATCTTATAATGCATAACTCCTCTTCTTTGAAAATGGCAGTTGGCAAACTAATGTAGGAAGTGGTGTACGTTTAATTGTTTGGGTTTTTATCAACGGTGAAAAAATCCCCAGTTTTTGGGCAAAAAGCTGCAAAAAGCATTTTTCTAAAGCTTGTTGTGAGAAATGAGCACCTGTCAGTCATCACCATCTCCCAACAAATACAATGAAAGCGTCCACCTCGGCCATCCTGCCACACGCCACCGCACCGTCCACCTCGACCTTCTTTCCCATCAGAGTTCATCGAACGCGTCACAAATCAAGCGCGACTTCCTCAATACTTCCTCATCAGCCACCCGCCTCCTGGATTTGAGACCACCAGTCTGAGGCTACGAGGTCACCGCCAGGTCTCGCCAAACGCCATCTGAAGCGGGAGTACGCCCCCCCTCCCGCTCCCCAGCCCACCGTAGCCGTGTGTGTTTTTCTGATGCCGTCCTGCAAGGCGTGAAAAATAGCAGGAAATGTATATCTGTCATTGTCCATTCAGGAGATCACCTGTAAGGAAATGAAGCGGCCAAGCAAGTGCTGACACAATCATCCCTGCGCCTAGCAACACATCCTGGTTCCGGCCCAGACGCCAGGGACCGTACTGTACGTCCCAGCTACTCCACTTCCTGTCAGGCAAAAAAGGCAAAGTAGGGGAGGGTGGGGTGTTTCCGAGGGACGGTCATGACAGACTGGAGGGGGAATTCCTATGAAATGGGGAATTTGGTGGTCCAGCAATGAATGAAGCATAGAAGAAGAAAAACAGCATACAGATACTATCACACATGCTCTTTGCTAAACATAAAAAGCGACCCTGGAGGCCTGGAAATAGAAAGCCAGAGGCCTGATAAGCACTCAAATAATGATGAGAAATAGACTTAACTGGGATTGAAAGAACTTGGCTGTGGGACTGGAAGGTTTAAGAGTTGCTATGAACCCCCCCCC
>QODF01000220.1:654598-674200 GCA_024372805.1 Oostethus manadensis
CCGATCGTACTGCTTTGCCTCTAGGCCACGCAGGTCGTCCCGGAGTTTGCAACCTTCTACGCTCACCCCGCTAGTGATTTCTTGATGTAGCTCTTGTGATTTGCTTTGTCCCAAAACCTGCATCAGCGCCTGGTGGCACCGTCTTGGTTCCCAGGTACCGTTTTTTTTCTTCGCATTTTTATATGTTTTGTCAAATCCTGATCCTAGGTTTGCCAGTTAGGGTTTTTTTCACGGTCCCTTGTTTGGGTTAGTTTCTTTTCCCTTTTGGATACCCTGTTTTGCACCATCTCCCTCAGTTGAGCTGTTGCCTGCCTTTTTGCGTGCGAATTAAAAGACGCATTGCTGTACTGTGCGGTGTGACTGTGCGTCTGGGATCCTCTCCTCCCCGACCCATAACACCATGTACTGTACATGTGAATGTACTTGCCACTGTTGCTTCTTCATGCTAACCAAGAACTTTATGGACAAGTGTGTGCTTCCAACTTTGGAAAAGCTCCCTGAATGCTTCATGCTGGATGCATTTGGTGTGGAAAACCTTGGCCTAACTCCATCAAAGACATTTGGCATGAAGACTGGTAGCCAGCAAGGTCCAACACTGGTCACCTCTGACCTCACAAATGTGGAGAAAATGCTGCCTAAAGCGTCAAAAATGGAGTTGGAGGGTGTTCCTGTCTTTCTAAACAAAGCCCACAGTAACCTCGGTCGCACTACGCCACTGTCAGTTTACGCTCCACTTCCATCAGTCACGCATGTTTTGCAGCGGACTGCCGCTTCCTTCACGTGAACGGACGCTATTTGATCTTGGTGGCGTGTTCCTCCGTCTACAAACAGCACCAGGAAGCGGCAGTCCAACCAAGCGGGCCCTGTTCATCCTGAGCAGAACTCCTGGCTCGTGATGGAGGTCCCTGCACATGCCAAGCCTGAGCCTGCCACTTTGGCTAGACAGGTTTCGTATGTTACATGGAAAAAGTCCAAATGTGAACAACGCAGTGCACTACAAACTATGAACAGCTGAGTGTAACTTTTAGAATCCCAAAGGAAAAGGGTGAATTCACAATAAAAGGACATTTCATAACTTTTATTTTTACATTTTCAATGTTTGTAAGTGCATGACACGAAGGCACTAGGGATGCTCCGATACCAACCATCCAGGATTCGGCGAAAGAGATAACCATCACATTGACTAATTACACATTTTTCAATGGACAGTGGTACCTTGACTTAAGAGCGCATTAATTTAGGAGTTTTCTGGAATTACACATTTTTCAACGGACAGCGGCACCTTGACTTAAGAGCGCATTAACTTAGGAGTTTTCCGGAATTACACATTTTTCAATGGACAGCGGTACCTTGACTTAAGAGCGCATTCACTTAGGAGTTTTCTGGAATTACACATTTTTCAATGGACAGCGGTACCTTGACTTAAGAGCGCATTAACTTAGGCGTTTTCTGGAATTACACATTTTTCAAAGGACAGCGGCACCTTGACTTAAGAGCGCATTAACTTAGGAATTTTCTGACATACGAGCAGTCACGCGGACAACATTTTTTTTTTTGTTACCATCTCCATAGCTCCATAGTTACGGCCCAGCTTCTATAAAAAAACTTGTGTCGTAGCTCCGCCCCTTTACAGACGCGCATGCGCTAAAACTGCAAACACGGAAACAACAACGGCGCATTACGAATACGAAATCTAACTCCGACCTCCTCCGCCAACATCTCCGCCTGCTCTTCAAGGTGAAGTAAACTTTAGAAAACATTTTTATTTCTTTACACTTTCTTTTATTATGTTTTAATTGAAGTTTCTTATACATGAAGTTTCTCGTACATTATTGACACATCATTCTTATTGAAAAACGTGTAAACAATAAAAATTGGTGTGGTTTTTGAGGGCACTGGAACCAAGTAATGGCGTTTACGTTATATCTTATGGGAGAAATTGTTCTGACATACGAGTAAATCTGGGAATGAATAAAGCTCGTAAGTCAAGGTACCACTGTACTTACTGTATCATAAATGCTATTGGCCAGGGGTGCTGTGTAAAAGGGGAAAGTCAGGACAATTATTGGCCAGGGGTGCTGTGTAAAAGGGGAAAGTCAGGACAATTCCAAGGTCCCTCGACTGCCAAGGGGGCCAAAAATTGTTAATTACGAATAAAATGAGTAATTGTTTAATAAAAGGGGAGCAAGAGGATTTGGAAAAAAGGAAGCCTAACCAAAAGAACGAGATCGCGGATACAAGCGGCGGAAATGAGTTTCCTCCGTAGGATGTCTAGACTCACCCTAAGAGATAGGGTGAGGAGCTCGGCCATCCGGGAGGAGCTCAGAGTAGAGCCGCTGCTCCTTCACATGGAGAGGAGCCAGTTGAGGTGGCTCGGGCATCTAGTTTCCCCGGTGAGGGGGAAGGCCCCGGGGCAGAGCTGGGACACGCTGGAAGGATTACGTCTCACAGCTGGCCTGGGAACACCCTGGTGTCCTTCTGGTAGAAATGGAAGAGGTGAACGGGGACCAACCGGGAAGTCTTGATTGCTGGCCTCGCCACCCGGAGAAGCGGAAGAAAATGGAATGGGTATGGGATGGTATGATTCAAACGTTTTGCGACTGGGTCAATATCAGCCAAAAGTGCCTTTTGGTGTCCTCACTAGAACCACTTGACCACCATGAAATTAGAGTAGAATAATGGAATCTTTGGGCTTCTTCTGCATGGTTTAACACATTTTAAAAGCAACGCTAAGTCTCTTGAAATGTGTGGTCCCGGGACAATGGACATATTTTGCAGTAGGCGCGTACATTTTCTGCTTGCAGTTTATTCATCAAAAGTGCGGAAGCTTGACCAAAATGCATTTCTAACACACAAGACATTTTAATGACAAAACTGGAAAGTCCAAAAGGCTCTATTGACTGACATTGACCCTCCTATTACGAGAAACTCAAGCAACGCAAATATTGTAGTTTTTTAGACATTTGTGCTATCTGGATAAGCGGCATTGAAAAGGGCATGTGTGCTACATTTTAGCATGATTTCTACTTTCAGTTCATTTGAATAATACATCCATCATCCTGTCCTATCATTCATCTTTCTATTATTAAAATACAGTAAAATAGCACGTTTCAGACAAAGTTGCAATTCATGTGATTAATCTGATCACCATTTTTAATCCTTTGAGAGCCCTAAAATAACATCTCAGAGATATTTGCAAAAGATAATTAATCATGATTAATTCATTTAAAAACTGTGATTAATCTGACTCTATTTGAATATTGATATTTACATTTTAATGTTAGTTTGGAATTGTATTTTTATCATCTTTTCTCAATGCTTTTTTAGAATCAACTTTTTTAGAGTAAATTATTTTGATAATCATTTTTACTATTTTCTTTTAATAGAATACTATACTAATAGTATAGTAGAAGAGCCAGATGAGGTGGCTCGGGCATCTGGTTAGGATGCCACCCGGACGCCTCCCAGGGGAGGTGTTCAGAGCACGTTCAACCGGTAGGAGGCCTCGGGGAAGACCCAGGACACGTTGGAGAGACTATGTCTCTCAGCTGGCCTGGGAACGCCTCGGCATCCGCTGGGAAGAGCTAGACGAAGCGGCCGGGGAAAGGGACGTCTGGGCTTCCCTGCTTAGGCCGCTGCCTCCGCGACCCGACCTTGGATTATTATTATTCCGCTTATCCTCATTAGGGTCGCGGGTAATATAGTGTATGTTTTTATTGTTAGATGGTTTTAATGACCAAACACAAACATAGCTATCATGCAAGTATACTCAATTGAATACACTTTTAAATCAGTTCTTTTGGAAATGTTGATAAGTGTGTGCATGAATTTACTTCTATATTTTTTCATATTCTTTGCATGCCAAACGTTGCATATTTAGCTGCATGACAGGTTAAATGTGCAAGCAGCGGTGAGTGATGATGAATGGCCATTCTGTCCGACACATCCACTGATGCTGCACTCAAGTTCTTCTCTTCTTGCCTCTTCTGCTTCTCAAGCAACCAGCCCCCCCCCCAAAACACACACACACATGCAGTATACACACACACACACATGCAGTATACACACACACACACACACACTTCATTGTCTCATGCAGCAGCACCTGTCAGCAGCGTGTTGAGTTGCCCATGAGAGGTGGGCTGAATGAGGCGCCACGCCCTCAGCAGGCTTCTGAAAAGACGCATCACTCACTAGTTATTCCTCGTTAAATTTGGGAGGGGTGTATCACGAGTGTCACTCAGGTCATTGTGTGTGTGTGTGTGTGTGTGTGTGTGTGTGTGTGTGATTAATCCACTAAGCAAAGACCGTTTGAGCTGTTAAACAGCTGAGTGTCAAAAGGGCTCTTATGAGGGCTTGTGGCGCCTGCAATGACACCCCCAACACACACACACACTCCCCACCCTTGCAACTACACACACACACACACACACACACACACACACACACGCGGGTTCCTCTTAGCAGCCCAGACAGAGTGGTAAACCCAGCTGCTGCTACTTCTCACTTCCAGCGTACGTGACAAGATGAGGATATGCAACAAATAGTGGAAGCTCTTTTACTCTGTCCCTTCTTAATCATTCATATTCCATGCATTGACAGTACACTTCATGTAGTGACGTAGGTGCCTCTTTGACTCGACTTATTCTGATTCTGATTCTGATTCTGATTCTGATTCTGATTATGTTAGCGGCGAGGCATTTCCTGCACAGGATGATGCGTTTATTGGGTAAGATACATACAGTAGATGGATGGAAAAGTATTTGGTATTGTTACTGTGTCTTATGTTAGCATTGAGGCATTTCCCGGCTAAGATATATACAGTAGGTGACAAGGTCTTTTGTTTTGTTAGGGGTAAGGTGTTTATTGGGTACAGTATTAAGTGTTGGTCCTGTGTAGAAGCTGACTTTATGTAATGAAATGCATTTTTATCAGGTTACACGTGCATCTCTGATCACAAGTAAATTAGTAGTGATTTAATATATTATAATAATACACTAGGCTGCACGGTGGCTGAGTGGGTAGCACGTCGGCCTCACAGTCAGGAGGTTCAGGGTTGGAACCTCCGTTGGGCATCTCTGTGTGGAGTTTGCATGTTCTCCCCGTGTGTGTGTGGGTTTTCTCCGGGTACTCCGCTTTCCTCCCACATTCCAAAAACATGCATGTTAGCTTCATTGGCCGCTCTAAATTCTCCATTAGAGTGTGAATGGTTGTTTGTCTATATGTGCCCTGCCATTGGCTGGCGACCAGTCCAGCGTGTACCCCGCCTCCCTCCCAAAGTCTGCTGGGATAGGCTCCAGCATCCCCGCCACCCTAATGAGGAAAGGCGGCATAGAAAATGGATGAATGTATGAATAATAAACACTAAAGATATTCTTATTCCACGTTATTTTACAGCATCGGTCATTCACTTAAAGGTGCATGTTATATCCGGGTTGCGGTACTTGTCGGAGAGAGGCCTTGTTTTGTAAAATGTTTTTTACAGTAATATTAAAAATAGTTTATATATTTTATACAGTATGAGTACAGGTTTAACGCATTGGATTCACTTTTTAAAATAACCATTTTAGTTTCACAAAAGGTTTTACAAAAAACCTGCTGTTTGTCTTTTCTCCAGCAGGAAAAGGAGGCACTGCCCCTGAAAACACGACTTTTATTTCAAAGTTGCATTGTGGAATCCTGCACACTCACATTAACACAGCCCCCCCCCTGAGGATAGCACGCATCTTTATCGGAACCAAGCCATGTTCCGATTACCATTCTAATGCGGGGACATTGTTTACCAAACCATTTTCCTTTGGCCTCAGAAACACTCCCTCCTCCCTCCTCCATCTCAGTGGCGGCCTCACAATTGTGCATTTGCAGCCCCCCCCCCACGGGCCATTATCTCCTCTTATCTCTTTCTAAGTCCCTGTCGTCCAAGCCCAGAAAATGGCCTGATATTGTCGCTCAAGAGGAGTTAAGACGCTCTTGGCTACACTGAAACGCTCCCAGCAGATGTTTCAACATTTCATCGCCCGGGCTTTCTGTCTTTGAGGTGGGGTGAGAAGGAGGGTGGTGTGTGTGTGTGTGTGTGTGTGTGTGTGTGAAGAATAGAATAGATGGAGGGGAGGAGATTTTAAACATTAGAAGGCCAACAGCTGGTTGCTTCTGGTCCTCCCTGGGTGCATTAACCTTTTTGGCCCACTTGCAGCAGCGCCAGTGCAAGGAGCCCTCTCAGCATCTGGAGCTTAAGGCGGCAGGAAAAACATCACTCGCAGCAGCGGCGGTAGCAAGTCCTAGAAGCGGGATGCAAGATGGATCAAGGTCCCTACGTTGAGATGGCGTGGAGTTCACACAGCACACTAAAACCTCCAGTCCAGGTTTTGCTACTTCAAAGTCAACAAGTGGGCTTTTCTTCTCAAGACGCCCGTTGATTTTAAGCGACAAGGTGACTGTGGTATTTGGGGTCAAAGGTTATATCAGTGCCCTTTTCATCCAAATGTGGAGTTGATACACTGTAGGGTTGGTTTGTTTTTGTCCAAAGAAGGATCGTTTTAGGGGTTTTTGTGAGACCGAGTAGCTCATTTCCCTGCTTGACATGTTTCGGCTACTTCATCGTCAGAAGGTTCACACGGTGTTCCTGTGACGTGTCAGTAAGGAGACTTAGGCTGCCTGATGCCTTCTCCAGGGCCGCGTCCCCGGTGTGGGAAAGGGTGTAGGCTCCATGATCCCGGGTCACGGTCCTTGGTGCGCGCTTTCTAATCTCGATTGCGGCGGTGGTGTTTGCTACTTTCAGCACAAAAGGTTTCAGTCAAAACATGTCAAGCGTGTAGGGAAGCTACTCTGTCTTACAAAAAGAACCTCAAAAATAAGTCCACTTAAGAAGACAACATGAACTTTGACCAAAGGAAAGGACACCTTTTGATCACAAATCAAGGCAAAGGTAGTATTTGGGGTCAAAGGTCATAGATACTAGGGGTATCGGTATCGCTAAGGATATCAGCGTGCTCCACACGGTCCGCGGTCTGGAATCAATAGCAGGTTTGGCCTTTGGGTTGTCCAAGTACTAGTGGAAGCATTATGTGTAGTATGTGTGCAAGCCCGGGCGAGCTTCCTCTCCCCGTCACACCACGCAGCCGTCAAGAGCCCAACGACAGGACAGCACACTTCCTGCCTTCACAATAAAAAGAAAAAAATAAGGCTGTCCGAAAAACGCCTTCAGTTCAAAATAAAAGTACTGGTTGTGCAGGCGATCTCCTCGAAGCGGTCGTGATCTTTAAATGACGTATGACACAAAATAAAATACAGCAATTTGACACTTGCATATTGCAACGATGCTTCCAAATACAGTAAACCAATTTCATCTGCTTTGGCACAGGTCTGAAAGTTGTCCCCTCTGCTGTGACCAAGGGTTTAAGGGTGCCCGCTGATGCTGTGGAAGTTCAGGGTTCATTCATGAACACACCTCCTTGCTCGAGCATCAGACATGCGCCACATCCTGTGTCGGGTTTTTGTTTTTTTCCATGGGTATCAGCCAAATTCCGAGTCGCAAGTCAGGCTTTTTAAAGATCACGAACAGCCAGAAAACTGCTCTGGGTGCAGGGCCTGCAGTGGAACGCATCTAAAAGAAGCGTAGCTGCGGTATCGGATGATATCTGTATCAGTAATGGAGTGCTGCGCGATATCGCTATGTTCAGAAAGAAGCCAAAATGGAGCATCGTTGGTCAAGACAAGAGATAAGGGTGACTTTTTTCCGTTTTTGTATAAAAAAACAAAAGGCATCCCTAGTTTGCGTATTTTGAATCAAACGTTAAACTTCTTCATGTTGCTGACACAGAGATGGACACGCACACACACACACACATGCACACACACGCACACACACACACACACATTCAGCAGCCTCCGTTCCAACGCCCAGTGTACCTTCTCTTGAGCAAACATGCGATTGTCTGCGTGTCTGTCAACCTCTCGGCAGCTGCTTCTCCTTAAGCTGTTGCCGTCGTCATCGTCATCATCATCATCGCCATCATCGCCATAATCATCCGCTGCTGCTTGAATACGAGGCAACAAAAGGCGCAGACACACAATGGCCTCGGTGGCTTTTGAGGAACACATCAAGGCTCAGCGAGCAGAGCAGACAGAAGGTTCCGTGTCTTTTTTGTATTTGAATAGGTGCCTGACGCGGGCTTTGGACCTATTCTTCATCTATGCCAGCATTGGGTGGCGTTGTGTGCTCAAGGGCAAGGTGTGCGACAATAAAAGACAGGTGCTCTCCGCTTTAGTTTGTTAACTCAGGGAATAGAGAAACACAAAGGGACACTCAATGGTCCAGGAGGAGCTGCCTCTCTCCTTTTACACCTTCATCACCTTTGGAAATTGTACTCCATGAACGCCACTTACATGAAAGTGGTTGACAAACTTGAGTCATACTTCCTTGTTGTTTTGCAAACAGCGCACTTCCTGCAGTGGCTGTTGTCTCATCAATGTATTGCAATGGCGGCTTTAAAGACAACAAATACGACCTGCTACGATAAGGAGACACCTTTGACCTTGTCGGGTCAAACTATAAAAGTATGGAATTGAGAATCCGGGACAGACTTTTTCAGAAAACACCGTTTCCATGTAGACAGCTCTACACGAGAACGAGGACGTCAAAGCCTCAGCGCCACCTCGTCCCTGTCACGTGACCAGAAGTGAGCTTTGGGGGCAAGCCATCGTATTATCCGAATAGTTTAACGGACGTGACTCACCTGGGTCGACGTTTTCCTGACATTCTGCTGGCAGAAGTCCTCCCACTTTTCTAGATAAGCCTCAACCACGTGTTCTTTCTTCTTCTACGGTTCCATCCATACTCGGTGCCACACGTAGGTGTGCCTTGTCTGTACTAGTGCGGCACAGTGTGGATAAAAATCCTCGGAACCTTCCCGCGGGGACAGGGCCTAACAGTAAATGTGCCGCTTAAGACGGAAACAAAACTCCTGCTCAGGTGTGCCGCAGCAAATGTCTTCCCTGGAGGACGCCAATGTCAATTACTACATTCCCAATGAAGACGCTTCTTTTGTCTAGTGTAGGTGATGCTCATTTAGTTCCTTCATTTAGCCATTTGTATGCTTGGAATGCTTAATTTAGGTCAAAATTAGTACCATTCTCTGAAATAGGCTTTTTATTTTTTTTTACTAACAATAGTCCACATACCACAACAAGACAGGCCGAACTTTTTTTTACACTTGTGCAACAGGGAAACATGGTAGACTGTCAGAAAAGAATATATGATCACTTGTTGAGGGTTTGATGTTTTTCCCTTTAGAATGACAGGGGTGCTAACTTGCTAACCTTACCGCAAGAGAAATGTGAGATTTGAAGAATGAGAGGAGGAGGCGAAAATGACTGGAATGGAATAGAAGTGGTGGGTGCGTGCATCTTCCGCCAGCAGTTGTCCTGTCTCCAGTCACACACACACGCCAAAGGAAACACTGCCGTCCTGACACAAACCCTTGCTAAGGGTCCTTTCCCTACCCGCCCTCCCTCTCTGCCCTTCTTCTCTTTGCCACCAGTAAATCCGGGTTCCACCACAACTCAAGCACTTAGCTGTAATCCCCATGAAGAGGCGATAGCCCCCTTGCACAAGTCACTTTTGCACCATTAAAGGCACACAATAGGGGCGTGTTAGAGACTCACTTAAATGGATTGAGTACAAAGCCTGCGCTTGATAAGTTTTTAGGCGGGCAAGAATCCGCCATTTACACCCCTCCTTTTGTGCATTCTCTTAGATGCACTTGTCTCAACAGTCTAAGCCGCTTTTATCCCATTTCTCTCTTTTTTGTTGTTGTTTAATTCCTAAGCACCAGAATATGTCCCATTTCTTTCTCTCCATCCATCACACACACACACACACATGCATGCTTACAATGAAGGACATCTAGATCCACTTCCTAAAACCAAACACATGGGATGGATGGCAGCCTCTTCTTGTTTCCAAAGCCTCGCTACCCCCTCTTCAAAGTAAGCCACAGCTTCTAATCTTTCAACATGGCACACGAACGGGACGTATTGTGATTGGCTGGCCTCTCTTGGACAAAAGGCAAGAGCAGGAAGTGGACTCCGGACCCTTCAGAAAGCACTAATACCCATCATCCTCTAGCAGGGAGCTGATAGGGCTTATCAAAGCAAGAGCACGGAACCACAAGCAGAAGAGAATACCGCAGAGGCTCAGGACGCCCGCATCTTTGTTACACGGGCTGCAGGGGAACAATTGCTTACGAGTTGCCACGTGTGAAATCAATTAAGGAGCCAGCCCATGGACACTACCATGGAGGAGGCAAAGTGGGAATGTTTGCATATTTAGGGACAGTTCCCACTGACTTATCTGCAAATATGACCTTGTTTGTGACAGCAGGGGTCCCACGGACTGCACAGTCACTGGCCACCATATCTGGCACATCTGCAAAAAATACATAAATAAACATTTGAATTTCACCGAATGAAAAAAGTCAAACATACTGTATATGAATGTTTATTATCAGCGTTATCACATTCTTATTATTAATAATAAGAATAATGGCAATAGGCGTTTTTGACAATATGTGGTTGCATTTAGCACTGCTTTTTACTGAGAAGTGTTTCTAACATTTTTAACTCTCCATGAGGTGGTCACATTTTTAGACACAGCTTTCGATATGGTCGCGGAAGACTGCAATGTAGCCCACCGGACGTCCTGTAGTTGTTTAAATGTTCCAATAAAGTTTCCCCAATCCTTAGAAAAAGAAGAATTTTAGTACAACTCTTGTTTTATACTGAAAAAGGATCTTTTCTAAAGCTATATGCTAAGAAGTAATATATATTTCAAGCTTTGCAATATACTGTAGGTGAAAAAGGGTAAAAAATGTGCTCTTACTTTCCTATTTTGCTGTAGTTTTTATTTATTTTTGTAATATTTTAACTTTCTGATTTTAATTTTTAGATCATTTTTCAGATTTTTTTTCTCGTAATGTTAGGACTTCCCACAATATTGTGACTTTGGGATAGGCTCCAGCATAATGCCATTTTTAAAGAAATATTTCAACTCTATGCAGCAAAAATAACATTTATTTTCGTTATTCTCAAAAAATGGATTACAACTTTTACTGATAAAATTTTTACTAACAATTTAAACTTTCTTCTTGGAAATGTTCTTCACTTAATTATAACATTACCCCCACAGTAGTTTTGACTTTATTCTATTTTTGTCATTTTATGAAATTACAATTACAAGTAATTACAACTTTGTTTTGTTTGTTTCTCATAATATTACAACTTAAAAAAAAACGTTTTCATATTTTAACTTCATGCTACTAAAATTACATAATTTTTTCTCATAATATTACATTATTATCGTAAAATGTTTATTGTGTTCCTCTTAATATTTTGACTTTTTTCTTGTAAAATTACTTTTTTTCCATTTCTGCTGTTTGTTTTCATTTTCTTGCAAAATCGTATTTTTAGAATGTGCTGCAATTAAATAAAAACAAAAACAAAAAACGGTCGCGGGTTGCAATTGGCTCCCGGGATGCACTTTGGACAACCCTGAACCACATAAATGGCTCTTAATGTCTACTGTACAATGAAGCCAGCACAGAGGAATAGAGTACATCCGTAGCTCTAATCCTGTGGTTTGGCGCCATGTCTTCAAGCGTATCTCTGTAGGAGGTATAGCTCCTCAGGGCTCAGCTCCCTAATGGTTTGATTAAACTCATTGAGCTCCCCAGCCTGTGCTTGCATAGGCTCAACCTCCATTTATAGGCCGAGACAAAGACATGGGCCCTGGGGACGGATCAGGGTTTTTAATTCTGACTCGGGCATCAAACACAGACAAAGTATGTAAACACACACAAAAGAAAAAAAACATGCAGGGTCTGGAGCAAGTCTGACACATAAGAATTCACATACCAAACATGAGCTTAATATTACATTAAAAGGGTCCTGACATAAATCATTGCTTCCGGTTACTGGAAAAAAAAACATCAGAGGATGATAAATATGTCTTCAATTTTCCAAGCCAGATCTCTCGTGTGCGAACGTGGCGGTTGCAGCAACATGATGCTCCTTAAAAACACAAATTGATGGACAGTTTTTAATCATTGCCATCGCTACGGCAACCCCGATCACCTTTTTAGCGCTTAAACAGGTTAACACATGCACCACATTTCAGAATGACACTTCACCACTGCCGGGAAAACAATATAATGTACTGCAGTGTACAGCATATGAAATAGAAATAGAAATAAAAATCGTCTGCTCCAGAGTCCACCTGTCACCATAATAATCTTCACTGAAGGTAAAAGTCACGGTAAATGTTCATTTATCCTATTCATTCTTCATTTTTATGCGTTTTGGTATTGTTTATGCAGGTAAAACCATACAAATGTGTTTTTGTAAACATTCGAACTGTGCTGTTGGCAAAGAACTACAGAGTGACCTGCTGATGACATCATAGACAGGAGACAGAGCTAACTTCCTGTTCTTGTTTCCGTGAACTGCACAGCACGTTTTGTGATGAAAATATGTTAGGAACACAGTTGAACGCATACAGTGTACTTATGTCACAACAAGACGCGTACAACCAAACAGTACGCAAACTTGAAAATATACACAAACCGAGGCAAAATGTACATTTGCCACCTTAACCGGATAACACATGGACCAGGGCGTACGCCTATTCAGACACTGTCCTTGTAGGATAGGATGAATAAAAAACACAAACTTGAAATACGGTTCAGTCCAAACACTCGTGTTAACTGTGCAGTGGTTTGCAAAGGTTTGGGCAGCCCTGATCATTTTCAAGATTTTCCTTGATAAATTATTAGTCGTTCAGATCGGCAATATCAGTTAAATATATCATACAGCAGACAAACACAGTCATATTTGAGACGTGAAATGAAGTTTCTAGGATTTACAGAAAGTGTGCAATAATTATTTAAACAAAATTAGGCAGGTGGTTACTTCTGGGCACCCCAACAGAAAAATCTATACACAAATTACAATATTTACTCGATCCTCTTTTAGCGAAAATAACAGCCTCTAAACCCTTCCAATGAGGGTCTGGATTCTGGTTGACGGTATCTTTGACCATTCTTCTTTACAAAACAGTCAGGTTTGGTGGTTTCTTTAAATCACACCACAGTTTTGTAATAATATTCAGGTCTACGGACTGAGATTCCATTCCAGAATGTTGTACCTGTTCCCCTGCACAAATGCCTTCATAGACCGTCTTGTCGTTGTCTTGTTGACGTATCCAGCCCCGGGGCAACTTCAGCTTTGTCACAGATTCCTGAAAATTGTCGGCAAGAATCTGCTGATATTAGCTGGAATCCATGCGACCTTCAATTTGAACAAGATGACCAGTACCTGTCCTGGTCACACAGCCCCACAGTATGACGGAGCCACCACCAAATTTGACTGTGGATAGTGTTGTGTTTGTCTTGGAATGCTGTGTTTTTCTTCCGCCGTGCATATCGCCCCTTGTTACGTCCAAATAACTCTATTTTAGTTTCACCAGTCCACAACCCCTTGTTCCAAAATGAAGCTGGCTTGTCCAAATGTGCTTTAGCACACCTCCAACAACTTTGTTTGTGGCATGTGCATAGAAATGGATTCTTCCTCATACAGCATCCTCTTGTGCAAAGTGCGCTTAACAGTTGATCGATGCACAGTGACACCATCTGCAGCAAGATCATGTTGTAGGTCTCTGGAGCTGGTCTGTGGGTTGAGTTCGACTGTTCTCACCATCCTTCACCTCTGCCTATCTGAGATTTTTCTAGGCCTGCCACTCCGGACCTTAACCAGAACGGTGCTTGTGGCTTTCCTTACCTCACTATGTTTGTCTGACAGCTGGAATCTCTGAGCTAGCTTTTTGTATCCTTCCCCCAAATCATGATGTTGATGATGAAGAATCTTTCCTTCCATGTCACTTGACAGTTGGTTTGAGGCTCCCATGTTGCCACACGTGTAGGTCAAGGGTCAATGAGCTTACCAAACTAATTTTGTGCTCCAATAATTAGTGGTAAAGGTATTCAAATCAATAAAACAACAAGGGTGCCCAAATGTATGCACCTGACTAATTTTGTTTAAATAATTATTGCACACTTTCTGTAAATCCTAAAACTTTCATTTCCCTTCTCAAATATGACTGTGTTCGTCTGCTATATGATATATTTAACTGAAATTGCTGATCCGAACAACTAATAATTTATCGAGGAAAATCTTGAAAATGATCAGGGGTGCCCAAACTTTTTCATACCACTGTACAGCTAACACGGGTGTTTGGATTGAAGAAATTTTGCCATAAGAAAGAATGGGAAGGGAAATAATCCTTTCCAGGATTAGGAATATTTGAGTATCACATAATCAGTCAGCAAAGTTGCCCAATCAAGTCCTTCCTTTATGCAGCTGTTCTGTACGGTGCGGCTTTGGGACCACGAGAAAAATACGTGAGTGCTGAGCGAACAGCATCTACGTGCACACCAGAGTATCTTTTTCCCATATTTTTGGTCCAGACCAGAGTATCGAACCACGAGGGCGAACGCAACCTGGATGAATGACATTTCTGACCGCAGAAATGAACCACCAAGCATAATGACACACACACACATCTGCTCATTGTGCACATGACGTATTGTTTGGGGGGACAAAGGGGTACTGTAAGTTTGCCAGCGTTCTCTCCCTGACTCGGCTGGCTGGGCTGTAAAGCTGCTAAGTAGCATCTGTCCACCTGGCGAAGGAAAGCCCTTTTAGTGACACACACACGCCGCACGCCCTCTTGACGGGCTAAAAAGATGCTCAGGAAGCCCAGATGGTCAGGGATGGGGGGCGCAGGGGGGCAGCGGCCAAGTGTAGCGAGCGAGAGAGTCGGAGCGGAGAAAGACGAGGAATGGCGGACACGGTCGGAGGGAAGGAGCCGAAAGGGAAGAAGACAAGATCACCTGATGTGCACCGATACACACCAATCGATCCGGCCGGGTGCTGCTCGGGTTTAAGGTATTGATGTTTATTGTTGAGGTATTTCTTAGCCATCATCAAACTTGAGCTCCTTTGCACAGACGCTCCTTTTACCAGGTCCACTTATTGTTACGTATCACTTTAAAGCCAGATAAAAATATTCAAAAGTCACAATAAAGCCAACTTATTTAAAAATGGCTGAAGGGCTTCCAAGGATCCTCACCCAGATGGCAATATTATGATCTCACCCCGACCCCTCCGCCCCCTCACCCCACCTTTAATTCATGAATTTCATGTCACACTTGTGCTTTGATCGCTCCCCTCCAATTATTCATGTGCTTTCGCCACGCACTCTGCTCTTGAAGTCGTCCTTCCATTCCCGTCTTTGATCGCTTCACCTGATGGGAAAGGCTCTCTATGGCCCCTCCCGCCCCGTTCGGAGTAGGACTTTTTTGTGGCTGTTCCCTGAACATGTGCACTTATACACAAACACACACACTGGGTTACTGTTTGGAGTCTCTCCAGAGGCGCTGGCGTGTGTCACTCATCTATTATTGATCAGGTCCAACTGCCATCATCCGGTAGTGCACATCATTTAGGGATGTGCTCTCGCTCGCTCTCTTGCACACACAATTGCACACAGTTTGGCTGTAGAGCGTCTGTACTAAAGCAGGGGTGTGCAAAGTCCAGTCCGCAATCCCTTTGTAGCACGCTGTTTGTTCCTTAGCGGCCAGTAGCCCAGTCCAGCACTACCCTCAAACACTGCAACCCATTGACATGTTTACACCGTTCCAATGGCAGGCGACCATTCAAATGGGTCAATACAAAACGTTAGAGCCCCCGCAAAAGGCGGAATGAGACTAATAGGAGTGAAGGTTTAGTGGAGGGACATTTCACCCACTCAACATCCACCCCTTTTTTCTCTCTCACGCTCCACTCTTTTTTTTTTTTTACTTTTTTTTCCAAATGCAAGTCACCGTGAAAAATGTGCTGGTCCAATATTTGCACAGAAGTGGTGCTGGGACGGACAGATAACCTATCAGTATTTGAGTTTGGCTTCCCATGCTCCAAATAGCCATCCTCCGCCTGTTTAGCTTATTGATTGGCTTGGCAAGAAACTAGGTCCCCTCAGCAGTGAGCAAGGTCATACAACACACGGACTCTGTCTGTGCCACCCGTACACACGCCCTTCCCACTTAACACCACACTCTTCCTCCTCCTCCTCCTCATTCACACACAAGAGCAGAAGGTTATCGGACCAAAGCGAAGAAAAGTTCGAGCAGCGTCTCGAAAACATCTTTGTGGTAATGTTGCCAATGTGTTGTTGGCATGTGATGACTCGGGATATGGACCGCAGGCGGCGGCCCCCACTTCTGTGTGCGAATCAATCAGATTGAATTCTGAAGGTTTTCTCGGGGGCATTCGCCCCGCCTGTCAATAGCGTTGTATGTCACAAGTGCATCTGTACACACACACACACACACACACTTGCAGTTCACTGTCCCAAACCCTCTGCCTCACCCCCGGCCCTTGTTCTTGTCTATCCCTTACTTACAAAAGTCCCATTCCATAATTGCTCAGCCTGAAAATTCAATAATAAAAGAAAAACAAGAGCGCAGACCTCCGCCAAGCGCCATAGTTCCCGCCATATAATGATTCCCTCAATATAATCATAATGATACATTTTTGGGATCAGTCTTTGATATTTTGTACAACCTGTTGGAAACTTGTCCTGTACTTTTTTTCAAGTGCTCTGACCTTTTCTGTGGAGGTTTAGGCAAAAATGCCGAAAATGGTCCTATCGCACAATGTTAAAGAATCTCTTCAAAAATTCCTGGATCCAGGCAGACCCCAAAATTTCATCACTTCTTCCATTTCCCACAATTCCTGACAATTTCACCAAATCCATTCACAACTTTTAACATGATTTGGAACACAAACAAACCCATAAACGCCGGCAAAAACATCACCTCCGCACTTGCGCCTGAAAACCCAAGATACAATTCAATTCGAAGGGCATCACAAGACGAGATGATTGATACATGAGGTCGGGTACACACGAACAAGACAACATATAAACATTCATTTTAAGACAAAAAACTGTTTGAGTTAACCGAAAACAAATGCAGGTGCATTTTGAAATGTTTATTGTACCACAAATTGACGCTAAGCATTATTATTGTCAACATTTTAGGAGAAATCAAAAATCAATCACTGTAATAATAAGACATAATAATACAAATATGTCATTATAATGCAATGTTTCCTTTAACATGTCATCTTTCACTGTGTAAAATTGTCATTTGTAACATGTACTTCCTCACGGGCAATTCATGTTGTCTGTCAAACATTTGCAGCATTTCTGCATTAAACATCAGCCTTTCTTTTGCAATGGTTTTCTGTGAAAACACACCATTTTGCACCATTTCCTTTATATTTACGATGTGTATTTTTGTGTGAAAACTGAGTCAAGTAGATGTATTTGAGGTATGCAAGTTTGTTTTGCTGCCTTTTTTGTTGCTACCACTTTCAAATAAATCGCTCATACTGTCTGATTTGTGCTAACAGGCTCACTTTGCTCATTAATCCTCCCACACAGGAATTTACACCATTTGATTTTGCAAGCTTTTTCGCTCCTCATACATTACTTTGCGTTGCTCCTCACAGGGCTACACTTTTGTTGTGTGAATGCTTGCGACTCCGCCACCCCCACAGAAACAAAGCAACTGCAGGACGGTCAAGACTTCCTCACTGTTTTTCTGTGAAACATAAAGGTGCCGAACCAACGCTCAGAGTGAAACCTCTCAAATAGACTTGCATGCACATGGCAATACATAACCTTAATTTTAATCTCACAAGATCTTGTGACGCGTCTACACAGTTGTATCAAAAACTCCAACTGCATGCTTGCGAATGACCACAACGCACCCAGCAACAGTCAATATGTAGCACAAAACAATCACGCTGCCTTTGATCTCAAGTCTGTCTATATACGGTTCTGGTGCCAGCAACTCATAAAACGCTACAGATAAATAAATAATCAGGTCAGTTTCTCAATAGTGTTTCAAATTGGGGGGTTCAACTTTTTACTGTCCTTTGATAGACATTGAATTTCTTACAAACAATGTCATAACATCATCATAATTGAAGAAAATAAAGTACTTTTTCACCCAAGTTAACATCGTAAGTACGGTTGCAAACAAACAAAATTTGCACCTAATCTAACTAAAAACAAAGCCAGTGGGAGAGTTTAAAAGACTATCGGGGGTACCTGGGTTGGGGCAAGGGAAGTTTATAAAAATGGCCATTAGTTCCAGACAGTTGATGCCCTTCGTGAAGCCATCTTCACCACTTGGAGCAATGTTCCCACTAGCTTCCTGGAAACACTCGCGTCAAGCATGCCCCAACCAATTTTTGAAGTGATTAACAAGAACGGTGGAGCTACTCATTACTGAGTCCGACTGAGAACATTTTTTGTTATTTTTTGAGCGATGGTCTTAAACCTTCAGCTGATAAACAGCCTATTTCAGTTTCATTGTTGTTTTCAATAAATTACCTTTTCAAAGTGCTTTTGTGCTTGTGCTTGTCACACTCTCCCTTCTTGCTTTTGCATATTGTAGTTCTACTTAAAAGCTCATATATATATACAGTATATACATACATGCACACATACATATATGTATATATATATACCTACAGTATATATATATATATAGATACACACACACACACCTCAAGGTGAATCACTTTCAGTGAATCATCACCTTATTGTGGTGGAGGGGTTTGAGTGCCCGAGTGATCCTAGGATCTATGTTGTCGGGGGCTTTATGCCCCTGGTAGGGTCTCCCAAGGCAAACAGGTTCTAGGTGACGGGCCAGACTAAGAGTGATTCAGAAGACCCCTATGAAAAACAACAAGAGGAGTGATCGCACCTCGCCCCGACGTGGGATACCGGGGCCTCACCCTGGAGCCAAGCCTGGGGAAGGGGCACGCAGGCGAGCGCCTGGTGGCCAGGCCTTCAACCATGAGGCCTGGCCGGGCCTAGCCCGAAGAAGCCACACAGGTACTCCACCCCGCAGACCCACAACCAGCAGGGGCAAGCATAAGGGTCCGGTGCTTTGTGATTTGGGCAGTGGTCGAGGGCGGGTGTCCGGGCAACCTGGTCTTCGGCGGCCAAATCTGGTTCTTGGGACATGGAATGTCAATTCTCTGGTGGGGAAGGAGCCCGAGCTTGTGAAAGAGGCGGAGAGATTCAGACTAGACATAGTCGGACTCACCTCAACCCACCGTTTGGGCTCTGGAACCAAATTCCTTGAGAGGGGCTAGACCTTGTTCTTCTCTGGAATTGCTGCAGGGGAGAGGCGGTGAGCTGGTGTGGGCTTCTTGTTAGCCCCCCAGCTTGGTGCCTCTATGCTGGAGTCATCCCCAGTAAACGACAGGGTTATTTCCCTACGCCTTAGGGCTGGGGAAAGGGTCCTGACTGTGGTTTGTGCGTATGCGCCGAACGGCAGTTCAGAGTACCCAGCCTTCTTGGAGTCTATCAGAGGGGTTCTGGAGAGCACCCCAGCTGGTGACTCCATAGTTCTGCTGGGAGACTTCAACGCCCATGTGGGCAATGACAGTGTAACTTGGAGGGGCGTGGTT
>QODF01000220.1:675925-696720 GCA_024372805.1 Oostethus manadensis
GCTGGGGACCGGGAAGACTTCCCTACTGAAGCTGCTGCCCCCGCGACCCGGACCCGGATAAGCGGAGGAAAATGGAATGGAATGGAACACCTCAAGGGCTCCTCTGTTGAGTAAAGATTCAGTTAAAAGGTAGAACGTTTTAATTTTTACATGACATTAGTATGGTGGTCTTGAAAAACTTACCAAAATTAAAAAATGGAGAAAATATAAGTCATTCATTTTCTATACCGCTTATCCTCGCTCAAAGTCTGCTGGGATAGGAAAATATAAGTACAGTTTTGAAATAGTTTTGTAATGTTTTCAAATAGTTCAAAAAATAAGGTCTTGCATTAAGTTGAGAAAGTGTTTTGAATAATGTTTGAAAATATGAATATCAGAGAGCATGACTCTTTTGTTACAAGTGGTTGGCACTTTATCTTGTTAAAACGTTATTTCAAACATTGTATGTGCATTTGTTTTCAAGGCAACACGTCATTGCTATTTACTGTAGATTATGTCCAGTGAGGGAAAAGACATTCCATCAGCCAGGGCTGGAAACACTACTCTTCTTCTTTTCCTTTCAGCTTATCCCTGCTTATCCAATCAGGGGTCGCCTCAGCGAATCATTTTGTCTACTGTCCTCAAATGCAACACAACTCTCGTCATGCAAAGGATGTTCTATTTTTGTCGTCCATATTTTCCCGATGCCCTGCTCGACCTCGGAAGACATCATCATCATCACCATCATCATCGCCATCAACGCTTGCCTCGCTCCTCCTTGGCTGTCCTCCCCTCCTCTGCCTCTCACCTGTCACACTTCCCACCTGGACTCTATTCTTGGCGCTTTGTTTACTGCTTCTAGTTTCACCCTCCTTCTTCTTCTTCTCCCTCGTTCTGCTCTCTGCCATCTATCATCCCCACTTCTACCTTCTCTCTATCTGTCCTTGCTTGTCTCCTCTGGCTCACCTCTCATGAAGCTCCTGTGCCCGCGCCCGCTGTCCCACCACCCACACGTCTCACACCTCTCCTTTCCAGCGCCTCGTCTCCGTCCACTGCCATTTTCCCTTTTTTATATATCCTTTGCACTTTTAATGAAGCATCCCGCATGCTTTTGCTATTTTGCATGGGGGATAAAGACAATGGTGTCTAAATCCCGGTCCAGGGTCCATTTGTGGTCCACGGCTTGTTATATAATGGTACAGCACATTTTATGAATAAAATCAAAAACACCCCGCAGCACAACATTACAAAAAAGAAAAGGCTACAGGGTGACAAAATAAGAGTGTAAAATGTTGAACGTTCCCAGATAAAGATAAGATGTAAGACTTTTGTTTTTTGTTGAGGCGAGGTTCCCAACACAAGTACGTAAAGTTGTGATCCTCGAGGTTGAAGAAAATCTGTTTGCAGAAGCTTGTTGAAAGTAAAAATGTATATGATACACACGAGTAACATTTATTCCTCTTACCTGGCATGCAGGTGTAACTGGTAGGGGCGCAACCATTCAGGCCAATCGCAATGTTTCAAAATCCACACCTTCCAATTTTGGTCGACACCGATTTGCTTTGAAAATATCCGACATTGCTGTCCAAACTCCTAACGGATATCAGTTCCTTGCACATTTTCCAATGAAACCTGACTTGTACAACCGCTTATAGCAAAATGGCCGTCCGATGCTACGAACGCCACCAGTGGGCGGGGCTTTGCTCGTAAGCGCTGCCCGGCTCTTTGCACGGGTTAGCGTTAGCTTTAGCTCAAGTGCCAGCTGTCGCTCTGGCGGAGCAAAAGGGGCTGAGTTTCAGGTAAGATCGGCGGCCAAGATCGCGTCTACTCGTAGGAATTTCATGCATCGACATCCGCAATCCTTATGTGAGCCTCCAACGTTTGTAGTAAACGTAGTGAAGCGCTGCTAGCACAAGGCCGCTAACGGTGCTCGTAAGGGGATTCACCTGTTCGGCCTTAAAAAAACAGTTTTACCGTTTAAATAGATGGCACGTTCATGGTAACATGTAATAATTAACTGTAATAGTGTATTTTGCCTTACTTTGGTCGATCCAAGCATTACCGGAGTTTCTTTCTGGGCGTATTGATTTCTCCGGGCCCATGGCAGCAACAACAACAACAACAACAATACAGAGAGAGTGTTCGCTACCGCTAATCAAAATAGACTCTGTCTTTTTCCTTTTACTCCCCCCGGGCAGAGAATAACATCGCTGGGTGCTAGCTAGATCCTGCTACAGCAAAGCACTAAGCCATTCTCATAGCATTATCATGTAGCACTGCTGCTAAACGTAGCATGGCCAAAATAGGCACACATCCAGTCACAAGTCACAAACATTTAGCTTTATCGCCACAACGTTCTACTACACACAAGCGAGGCATGATTTATAGCCTAGTGTAAACTTTGGCAGAATAAAAGGTGAGGCAGCAGCTCCATTAGCAAGCATTCCTCCGGGTTAGGTGCTACAATAACTTGGTTAATAAGCAGTTTTTTTTAAAAGGCTTTATAGGTGGAATAGGTGAATCCCCAATACCAGCCTTGTTAGCTGCCTCATCCGAGCAGTTTTTCCTGTCTTTGAAAAGCACAGGGTCTGGAAAGGCGTATGTTCACGTCTCAGTGCAGTTCTCCTTTTAAGTGTAAAAATAAGTTAAGCCTTAAACAACACTAAAACAATACCACACTTGGTAAAAAATTTCCTGTAAAAAAAAGATATAGCAACTTGATGACCGTGACTGCTGTAATGTAATTTTGACATGCTTTCAACACTGAAGGTTAAACAATGATGTGGCTAGTTTGTGGGTAAAAGAACTACAGTTTCCATGATCTAAGAGTATGATGTCACATTTTGCAGTTTTCTGCAGCGATTGTGTTTTGATCTGACAAATGGTAAATAGGTTTGATCACGAGTAGAATTACTACAGCATCTGCAAATGAAAAAAAGCGTCTCGTGTCTCTCTGGTGCATAGAGTGATGCTGGAACACAAGCATGGCGGTAGGGTTGTGTTGTGCCTTTCTGTGTACATTTCTGATGCAACGCAGACACCTGCAACTTATAGACAAGGGCAGCTTGTATATGTGCAGTTTTTTCTATTTATGTTTGGTGGGTGCGGCTTATATAGATATTAGCTAATAGGCCGGATGTTATGGTATGTTCAAGAACTTAACAGCAATCCCAGTCCATATTAGGGTCAAACCATCGTGACCTCCTCTCTCTCTAGGTATTTCCAAATTGCATACATCAAGTTTTCGTGAGTTGTCACTTCCTGTTTTGTTTAATGACCATGTGTCCCAATACTTTGCCAACGTAGCATTCGTGTTTAGCTAATCTGGCAGCCTTATGGTACGCAGATCCTCCTCCACCTTAAAACACAACGCATCACAAAGAGCAAACTATGTTGTGATGGGCCACAATAATTGTTTACGATAGACTCCCCCCTCCACTTGCCGCGTGACAAGAGCGCACGGTGACGTGTTTTCAGGGTGCAACATAAGAGCTGGCGCTTTGTGCTCCGGTAATTTTCTTTCCAGGCGCGAGTGGTCAAGGTTTTTTGGGTTTTTTCCCCTTTTGTGAATGCATGCGCTGATTGGTGGCATTGTTACAGGAGACGCGCCAATGTCCGTTTTGAAGAGCGGCGACACTTGAAGAACAATGGAATACACTTCAGAGATGGGCGCGTATGAAGTATGTTTACCAGCGTGCCCAGACAATAGAGGGGACCGTGTTACACAACACAAGAAAAGGGTTGGGGACTCGAGAGATAAACCAAGCACATATCCTTGACATTCAGCGATAATTAAAAATGCAGACTCATTTTCTAGTATTGTTTAGGAAAGCACGGCTGTTTGGAGTGCCGGGAGAAGTGTGGGTGGGTGGTGAGGACATTTTACAGCGGGGGTGGTTTGTTTGACATAGAAGCCTGCTAACCACTAATGTAACCCAGCAGCTGTGCCAAGACTCACAGGTGTCATCTGGGATCTGGCCCCAAACCACACACATGCATGATCCAATGGTCCTGAAGCTCGCCCTGGAGGTGTCCCCCCACCAGGGTGCAGATAAGAAGATAGCACCTCAAAGTCTGCATGTTGGTGGACACTGGTTACTTACTTGTTCGAGGATTTACAGCAGCAAATACTTCCTGGTGCAGTGGCCATTGCCCTACGACCGCAAGGGAAGCTGAGCTTCCCCTAAAATGTCCCTAAAAAAAGCTGCGTGTACGTTTCATTGACTAAATGCGCACTAAAAAAATACCGACATCTTTTGTTCAGAATCAGCTACTCATCACAGATAACTGACACCACTTCCTTCTCATTCATCCCCGCAGTACCATGGCGGATGCTGAGCATCTACAAACATGGATGTGGAAGCGTAGAGTGGGCGGTTCCACTGTGCCAAACTGGACGCTTAGCGTCTCCGGGAGTCTGTGGGGCAGTCGGCTGCTTCTGCATGTTGATTGGATGATCTGTCTGAGGCGGAATCCCTTTTTCTTTGACAGTAAATTGAGCTAATCAGAAATATTGAAGTATAAACCTCTACCCAAGAATTTTCCAAGTTTTTCTTTTGGCTGTTCTAAACTGATCGGGCTACTTTATCGAGCCCCAGCGACCCAATCTTTGGTAAAAAAAAAAAAAAAAACCCTAGTGTTGTGTTTGGCAACTCTCTTCTGTCACTCTGCTGTTTCTTTCCCCAACAAGCAACGGAAAAGACGCCTATTTTGTACGACGGGATCAAAAATCCTTTTCTTGAAAAAGAATGGAGGATAGAATTGGGATACTGTACAAATAAAGAAACACATATATGATGTAGGTCAGAAAACTGAGCTTCCCCTTCTTGAATAACGAGCAGCATATCTTTATTAGTTATCAGTTATGAGACATGACCTTTCACACTGCATGGAGACCGACTACTGAGCCAGCACAGCCCAGCCGACAAGCCATGGCTGAGATCAAGTGAAAAAAATCTTCTTCTCTCATTCCATGTGTGGAAGTGGTAACTAGTTACCTTGTTGCTTGCAATGCTATTGGTGGCCATCTGTTATATTCCTACAGACATTTCTGTAGACTGAGTGATGTGATGTAAACAAAGAATAATAGGAGTGTAAAAATTACTAATGGGGTGTTATTTCATGTCTGCAGACCTCTGACAATGTTTTTGGAAAATCATACGTAGGTTTTCTATGTTCTAACTACGAAAATATTCTGCTAATTGATATTGAATCCTACTTGGTGGAAATTCACTTATCGCTGTAAACGAGGAATGCTGTACTCCTGCTTGATTGTTTGCCCGTTAGGCCCCTTCTTGGGTCCTTTGAAGCCGTTTGATACACGTTCAACCAATAAAAAGTCCCTTTAACTCATTCACTTCAGTGGCCCAAATGGGACAAAAAGGCCCAATACTGGACAAATCTAGCAGGCTGCTAAAACCTGCACATATCCACTCAGGCTTGGTTCATAGCGGTTACTGTTAAACACTTCAATGATAGTGTTGAAATCAAAAATTCATAGTTACTGCTGAGCATGGTAAAAGATTAGTTTTCCGATTCTTCTCTACACGTGTGTTCCCCTCTTCTTCCATCCATCCGAGCGTGGCCGAAGCTCGTCTTAATCTCCCCTCTTCCACATTGGAGTGCCGGCGCATCCTTGTTTTTCGAACTAATGTCGATTACACATTTGATAAACACCCATTGCATTAGCATTAGCCGAGGTCAGGATTAGCAGTGTTCATCCTCAAACTGGTCTGTCTCTGTGCTTTGCCTGTTTATCTTTTTTTCCTAGTTTTTGGTTTTTTTACCTCCTCCTCCTCTCAGTGTTTGTGAAATCCGAAAGGACACGACTCTACAAGCGATGGCACAAATATTTGAAAGGGTGATTAAAAATCCTTTGGGAAAACAGATTATTGACCATTTCTCTCTTTTTTTAGTTAATCAATCTGTAAACAACAACAGGCTGCTTTAAGGAGTCAAAGGGGGTCAAAAACTGCCACGTCGCTTGGTGTGTAACGTTTACGCTGCAAACATGTGCAAGGACATTATGCTCTTCCTTTGTCCATTCTACAAAAGAACTACACAAGGAAGAATGAGCTCCCAGATGTAACGTTTCAAGTGGCTCTGTTGACCGCACATTAAGACGCTGATCAGCTTATAGCTAAGTTCTCGCCTCCCTGCATCATTTTTCATCTTTTCTGAGACTCTCCCGAAAAACCATTTTCTGACCACCCAAACCAGCCACACACAAATACACACATGCAAACAATAAACAAAAGAAGCTCAAGGAACCAAAATTGGTATTAACTGGACTAAAATGGACTTAGGGCAGTAGATACATGTGATTTCCACCAGCCAAACGGTAAGGAAAGATCATGTTGCACATAAACATAATACTAATTATTTAGTTACAATGTACATTTATTTTATATTTCAAACAAACTATATATATATATAATCATTATTATCATTTTGAAAATAACCTTATAATGCATAGACTGCATACATTTATGGAGTTAACCTTTTGATTAAAAAAAAAAAATGCTTGTAATCCTGTTTGCACGGTGGATGAGTGGGTAGCACATTGGCCTCACAGTCAGAAGGTTCAGGGTTTAAATCTCCGTTGGGCATCTTTGTGTGGAGTTTGCATGTTCTCTCGTGCGTGCGTGGGTTTTCTCCGGGTACTCTGGTTTCCTCCCACATTCCAAAAACATGCATGTTAGGTTAACTGGCGATGCTAAATTTTAGGTATGAATGTGAGTGTGAATGCTTGTTTGTCTATATGTGCCCTGTGATTGACTGGCGACCGGTCCAGGGTGTACCCCGCCTCTCGCCCAAAGTCAGCTGGGATAGGCTCCAGCACCCGGCAAAGAAAATAAATAAATGACGGCTTGTAATCCTATAATAAATAAAACAAAGCTTTGTTACAGTTATTGTCTGAGAGTAAAATCTTTCATTTTTAATTTAACACGCGCAAATGATGACCTCATCAATGCGCGTCTGAAGCATGTAAACAGCATGTTTGGCTGGTAAGCCATTTGCTCGCTCTGTGCCGGACTAACACTATGTCTGTGGTGTCTCTTTGGGATATGAAACTTGCCGTTTGGAATGACTGCAAAGCATCGGAACTAACACTTCCGATTCCCAGGGCCAAATCTATCAGTGGGAAAATGATGTAGAGTATCTACCGCACCGCATACACAGCCCTTTTCTGTCGTGCACACTTGTGGAGTTGCTGGTGCCTCACTGTGCCTTGCCCAATCCCAAGTATTTTTCTCATTTTGCTTACCCGACTTGTACAATATTGTTTACAACCACCTCCACAAGCTAATTGCTGATGCCGCATCCTTTAGCTTCACTTCCACCACAGGAAATACGTCATGTAACACAAACCGCTGCCGCTTGAAAGCCAATATCAGCCATCCCTACATACCGTATAATGCATGTGCTACCGTTATTTTCTGGTGTCAACATTTTATATTCATATTTAAGTGAAACAGTAAAGATATAAATCAAAAGGTTATGTTAACTATGTATATGTATACGTGTATGTAAATGGATGTTTTCTTTTTCGCATGTTGCACCTGATACAGGCTTTCCCGAAGATTTAAAAGGGTGTGAAAACGTACAAATTCCAATATAGGAGAGAGCATTTTTTTAATTCTTTTTAATTTTGTCTCATCACTATTATCACTATTATTATTATTTATTATAAGCATTATTCATCAGTACGGCAATATAATTTATTTACCATGACAAGGACTACTAATTAACACACTGTCACATGACCTTACTTACTGTATTCAAACTTAGTAAGTGCAGGAAGTGTACAAATGTATTGAAATAGGGGAGACCCTACAGGGGTGGGGTTAAATAAGCTTTGCTTCTTCCTACTCCTTTTGGACACGTGGAACCGTCAAGTGTATTAAGTGACGCATTCCAATGTCATTTACATGCATGTTCAAATCCAATTAAACCACTACCTTTACAATGCAAGCCTCTTCTCTTGAACAAAAGTAGGACAATAATAATTGCTAGGAAAAGGAGATGATTCCGGAACATTCCGCTGGGTAAGAAACTAAGAGTAATAAAGCTGCAGGGATGACATGAGGAGTCTCATTAGTTGAACCTAATTAGATTTGTGGTAAACAATACATGACAAGAATCTATCAAGGAGCCCTTTTGGACGCCGCTAATCAGCGTTTATATATCTGCGTCCTTATTGCTCGCTCATGGATCACAAATGTCCATTGCACACGTTAATTGGTGACATGACAAAACAACTCTCCTCCATGTCTTGATAGGAGGAAGACCGTTTAAGGTCCTATGCTTAATTAAAATGTCTTCTTCCTCACTGCTGATTAGCATATTAAAGACCTATTAACCTTAATCATGAGACGCAATCCAAAGGATGATCTTTGCTTGATTACTCCGCAGAGACGACCAGATACAGTCTTTTGTTCCTTCCCCATTAAGCCAAGCGCACCTCCAGCTATGTTATTTCTGCCACGGAGAACTTCAACCAAATAAAAGCATTTGAGAGATTGTTCAATTAGCTTTCCCTGAAGCTGAGTGACTCCCGCTGGAACCTCCGGGGGCCGCGGGGGTTGAGGATTCATAGAGAAGGCGATTGGTTGTCCCGTTCCCCTCCTGTACACGTGGACCCCCCGTGACCCCTCCAGCCTCCTCATCCTCCGAGCTCGACAGCTCCATTTGGCAAACAGAAGCTGCTGAAGGACTGCTAAGCTGTACTTCAGCGGTCCTCCAGTCCAATCACTCATTTACCTGAAGTGATTTCATCACTCTCCAGAGGTAATCACGGAGAGTCGGACAAAAGTGCAGCGGGATCGAACTGCCAACAATTAAAGTTGCAAACCTTGTCCATGTTCTGACTGTGTGATAGAGAGCATCTTACTAGGGTGTTGGTAGAGGGGAGTTTGGCCACAAAAGTGCTTTATTTAGATGCTGTGGTGTAAATAAACAGAGTTACAAGTCTGTAAGTAATGAATGCTGGATACCTCACCAGATGGATTTCTCCCAGTCAAGTAGCTCTAAAAGGTTTTGGGATTGGTGGAGGGGTTTTTGTATTTTGTGTCCTGCACTTACACAGTGGTTGGTCTGGTCTGAGATTTTAAGAGGGGAATTATCTGGAATGGAGCGAGCGAGGCGAGAGAGCAGGCATGCCTCGCCGCTGCCTTCAGACCACAGAGGGACCCGAGCAGGCCTTATTTCAGAAGGCTGCCTGCATCCGCTTTGCTCAGATCTCCCCTAATCCGTCCCTCTTGAACCTTAGTCCGCCGCAATCTGCATGCCAGCAGATTAACACAAAGCGCAAGAGAGAAATTCAGCCGATCCAGAGCAACGACAGTGATCTGACAAATCTCCGAACGGCCAAGGGAAGATACCTCTCCACAAAATCCAGATTAAGTCCTCAGATCTGCAGCCTTAGACCCTCTTAGGGCATATATTAGCATTACTGTGCAGTCTTTTATTTATATATTTATCCGATTTTTAAAACAGATAATACCACCCCGGTCCGCTTGAGTGTCACAAAATCTGCCTTGGGTAGGATGGAGAGATGAGACCAGAAAAAAGGAGGGGGTGCAGACTGTAATCCATATTATGTGAGCGCTCTAAAGCCAGGAAATGATTTAAGAAGCCTTTTGTTGTACTCCTTTTGCTAGAGCCATTTTAGGAAAAGGATGAGAGGAAACCTATTCTGTGGCAGATTATACGATTTCAATTAAGAGGCTCAAGATGGTCGATGGGGGGATCGTGATAAAGGAAGGACAAGAGTGGGGGCTCGGTTCAATCAAATGCGGGCATGTTACAAGTATTTTGGGGAGGGTTGGCTGTGAGATTTCCTTCTGTTTGTCATGGCCATAAAGAAACATCATTTTACCACATATTTCTTTCAAAATGAGCATCGATCCTCAACAAGAAACACTCAGACTCCTCCATCACTCCTCCTCCATGACACAAGGCCTATCCAAAGGTTACAGGTCCAAACACATCCACAGTCAAGGGCGCACTCCCATGCTCACACTCACGCAAACTCACACTGTACTACACTCCACTAGTCCAAAGTGGACACCTCCACCTTCCTTCCTTGAGGACGCCCCACTGGTGCTCACTTGGGTTCAGGACTGAGGAAGACATACATCTTTCTTCTGCATTCTCTGCAAGGCACTTCCATCTTGGAGGTGTGTGTGGGCTTGTTATCTCGTAAAACTGCCATGCAGCCGCGTTTCCCAAGGGGAGGGATCATGCTCGGCTTCAGACTGTCACAGAACATGCTGGAACTCCTCATTCCGGCAAGGAACACACCATGGAGCTGCCAGGCAGGACGCAGCATCTCGCTACTCGCTTGTGTCGCCAGCCACAGTGCAGCCTCTGTTGGCGCACACCCTAGTTAGCATGCGTGCTCGCTACGTCACGGTGCACGTCTTGTCATACTATCAAGGGTTTGGGGGAGGTTGAGTCCAACTGCATTTCTCCTGGTATTTTTGTCATCCCTCGCTACACTGCAGTTTGAATGTATCTTCCTCAATCTATCGCGTTTTTTTTCCAAAATGTATTAATAAATGATGTGGCCTATTATTGGTGTGAAAATATTGAAAGACAAACTATATTACTTATTCCGGTCATTATGCTGAGACATGACGTTAGATTACATGACCTAACTACATGAGTCAGCCATGGCATGCCGACATGATAGAGTGATCAAAGTTCTCCCATTCTGTGGGGAAGTGGTACGTTTTTGGTTTGTTAACTTGTACTTCTTTTCTACTCTGTTTGAAAACCTTTCTTAAGTTTAGAGTAAATTAGCTGGAGGCTAACTAGTTAGCCCGACAGCATGCTATGTTTAAAGCAGCGGCAATATTTTGCATCTTTGCCATGATCCCGTAGCCTGACATTACTGTTGAGCAAAGTGTTGTAAACAAAGAATAATAGGAGTGTAAAGCTAACCATAGGTTTGTTATGTGAAGTCTACAAGGCCCTAATATCATATATATAAATTTAGTAATACTGAATCTTACTTTGTGGAAATTCACTTATCGCGGTCCGGTCTGGAACTAGTTACCCGCAATGAGCAAGGGACGACTATGGTCCAAAGTGACTAGCAAAAGTAATTCCACCTTGTTGACATTGCAGACATGTTGGACAACCGGAAGACAATGGACTTTATGCGCATGGTTTCCTTTGTCTTTTACAGTTTTGGTGCATCACGTGGTTCTGTCCGTGTCTATTTAAAGTCCCACGTATAGTTGCATGGCGTATGCCTTGTGTGTTACATTGCTTTCCCTCAGGGATTTGTTTTTGTGTGAAATACAGCTCTGGCACAACTTCAGTTTTGTCTTAATTCTGTACTCTTGTGACTTCCAGATGTTGTTGCTCTGATTCTGCAGAGCAAACTCTGCAGAATCAGACTCTTTGACTAGAGGAGGGAAGCTTAGATCTTGACCTCTCAATGACCCAAGTTGGCTATCCAGTAATAAGATAATTTTGGTGTCTGACCCGGAAAATCCTGCAAGCACAGCAGGCGCTGGTTCTGGACACCTCTAATGTGGTAAAATCAAATTGATGGATGGATTCAAACGCATAAGAAAGTTTTATAATTGAAACCTTATTTTCAACACTGTGGTTTTTGTCATGATTGACTTTAAAATAAATGTTATTGTGTTTAGAAATGTCGGAGATGCAGTCATCAAATGATCCACATCTTGCTCCTGAAGCACAGGTTCCCAAACCATGATATATACAAAAAATCAAACGTACCCTGAGAAAGGCCATGCAATACCTGATTTTAAAGAAATGGAACAGCTGCAGGCGTCATTCACAAACACAATTCCGTTAGTTAAGCGTACGGTCTGATAGGAACCGCCGGTTTGGCTTATTGTTTTGGTTATTGGTTGGTTGTTTCAGGGGACCAAAGAAGACAAACTACTTTCTGCTGTGCTTTTGCGTGCTGCAAGGCTGGGAGTTGGGAGAGCTTGCAGTGTTCCCGGAGCGTCAGACTGCGGCCGCTCTCTGCCGTGCTCAAGGGCCCTTGAGGCGGCCATTATCTGGACGCCCGCCTCGCCGAGGCATACGGGTAATTACTGAGCTAATAGAGTGATGGAGGGAGAAGCAGAGGCAGGAGCCTCGGCCAATTAAATGATGCATTAGCGCTCTGTCTTTTGTAAGCACCTAATGTGTGGGGAAAGGACGGGCGAGGTAGAGAAAACGTGTCATTTCTGAAGGGTCAGGATCCTTCAGCAAATGCAAACAGTCGCTCTCGCTCGCCGGTGCACGCAAACACTCACACACACACGCACACACACACTATACAGCAGCATGAAAACATCTATGACTATGACACTATGACTGCATTTGCGCAATTATAGACAAAATGTATCAAATCACATGCAAACACACACACACTGATTACTACACACTGTTTTGCTCTTTCTCTTAAGTGTCTGAAGAGTGTCAAGTCATAATTATTGCACACACACACACACACACACACACACACAAACAGACCTAATGCAGATGAGTCCAAACAAATGAGGAGACCCTGCCCAGTCTATTGAGGTCTGCTAGGAGAATCCACTCCATCAATTACACTAAAGAGGGGGCCTAATGACGACCACAGCTGTAATCACACTCAGCTCAAGCATTTTACACCACGATTCTTTTTAGTTTTCCTCTATTATCATTCATCCCACTTTCCAAAAAATGAGACCATTCCTAAAATCTCAAGCATCGCAGCAGCAATGCAATGCATTTTAGGACTATATATACTACTACTATACACACACACATATGCACAGACACACACATAAATGTGTATATTTACTGTACTTACATACATACACTCCGAATCAAAATCTTAAGACCAGTTGAAAAACTGCTAAAATTGACCTTTTGCACATTTGGATCTTAATGAGGTTTTAAGTGGAGCTACAATATGCAAACGCAAGAAGGGGGAGTTTGACCAAAAGCCCTTTAAAAAAGTAATGCATTGAAAACAACAATTCAACTGAAATAGGCTGTTTATCAGCTGATCAAAAGACCATTGCTCAAAAAATGACAAAAACTCTCCAAACCAGAACAAAACATTTTCTCAGTAGGACTCAGTGATGAGTAGCTCCACGATTCTTGTTAATCACTTTGGTTTGGGCATGCTTGATGCGAGTGTTTCCAGGAAGCTAGTGGGAACATTGCTCCAAGTGGTGAAGATGGCTTCACGAAAGGCATCAACTGTCTGGAACTGATGGCCATTTTTATAAACTTCCCTTGCCATCCATCCCCAAATGTTCTCTATGGGATTTAAATCAGGGGAACATGCAGGATGGGCCAAAGGAGTGATGGTATTCTCCCTGAAAAACTTCTTCATCAAGCGAGCATTGTGTGCTAAATTCTAGCAATTTTGGGTCAAGTTTTGTTTTATATGCAGCTACACAGACAAAAGCTATGAGGAATGTCATCTCGATGTTGCCAATTTTGAAAACAGCTTTATTAGGAACCTTATGGACTCAGTTATTGTTTATTTATATCATTACGGAAAAAAGTCCTATTCCTGTCTGGATATTACACAGGTAGTGAACAAATGATGAGGAATTGCTAAGACATGGAAGCGTGGTAAATTGTGCATCTACTTGAATTGTTGGGAAAAGTGTAAACATGTTATGCGTGTAGATAATGTAATAAAGGTAAAGGTAAATAATGACCGTATTGCCATGACGCATCAATGCACTGGACAATTAGCTTCAAACAGTCTCAACAAAAGGGTGAACACGACCAGGAGAGTTAGGACGCCGCAATGGGACAATACCTCCAAGGACGTTGCCTAACCATCTGAGTGTTGCTTTTCAATTCAATCTAGGTAATCGACGGCAAATAATGTATTTTATACAAGTACGCACTGCTTATCAAACAAAAGGATGTTTGAGTGGTATCATCATCAAACATGGACATGGAATTTTACTGTTTGCTTGTTCTTTTATAGCCTCATATCGTCGACCTCGGGAGTGACAATGAGGAAAGTTAGAGGGCACGTTTCAAAATTGTGTTCAATGTAGGCAGTGAAAAAACTGAATTGACTATCTTTGATGGCAAAAACTGTATGATGTGTTGATCTTTTGTTCAAAGATGAGCTGGATCACCTTGAGGAGCTTGCCTTGGGGTGATCTTGGCAAAGTTGTTTGACAAAATGAAAGCAGCTCTTGTGGAAATATGTTTTTAAAGAGCCTTGAAAGGGTAAGGCGACTGCTGAGCACAGGACAGTCACACAGCAAGACTCGATGCATTGAAGTACTGTGTTTGAAGACGTTGTGCGGAATCAAGGGTTGAGCTTTGTGCAGGTAGGCCAAATAGGTGGGTGATGTGAAAGCACCCAATTGTGATTATTTCATTCCCTGAGGGCAAATGTCGTCACTGTGGCCATTAGTAAGGGGACTGTGGGAGCTAGAGCGAGTGAGTGTGTGTCGGGAAGATTTACATACTTAGCCCTAAGCCTAAAATGCTGTGTAAATACCGCTCCGCAAACAGGAGCGCAGGTTTATTGCCTGGCTGTTAGCGATACAGACCGAGAGCCCGGGACGGCCCGGCCCAAAACAAAACACATGCTAATGCGTGACCTGGCTCTCAAGTCTCACCTCCTGCGATAGAGAAGCCCGGTTCTCAAGTACGGCCAACCCGGTCCTTAATCTATCAATGGGAGGCCCTCGGCTCTCTCTCGCTCCACATTCAAACACAGAACTATCCTGCCATCCTCCAGACAGAGTGTGTGGGTTTTTGTGTCTGTGGAGGTGTCCCGCATCCCCCTTTGGGACTGAAGAGCCCTTCAGACGTCTACTGAGAAAGAGCAGAAGGGTGGGAAAGACGATGAGAAGTTGTAGAGGGAAAGGGTAAAGTACTGCGGGCGGGCCCCTGAGGGTCCAACTATGGTTGGTGCAGGAACATGTGAAGCGCTGTCATTCTCTGTCATGCTAATCTGCCTGCGTTTCTTTGTGCACTGTCTGCTCATGTCGCATCTCCTTGCTCCCTTTGCTTTCTTCTCTTTATGCGATCAGAGGGAGTAATGGGGGGTAAATAGCGCTGTTGACTAAAAGGATCGCGTTTGAATACATCGCAAGCATTAGCATACATGAATTATTAAAGGGTGGCATGGCGCTCGCCGTTTCCCAATAAGCCTCGGGTGTTTATCATCCCAAACTGTTTACAGTACAAGAGGAATGCTTCCGGGACTAGGGGTGGCGGCGCTCAATGTATCGGAGTCCTCTATGTCGGAGTCTTGGAGAGTCTTTGAACATCTGCAGCATCACAGTTGGCGTGCAAGAGTCCGGCGAGAACTGCACGATGTTTGCAAGAGCTCGATTCAGCAAACATCAAAGGACTAGCTACTTGTGTTTTGCGTTTTCAAAAGGTATTTGATGCCGCGAAGGGAAGAGATTCTGAGCTGCGTGTCTTTACATTGAAAATGTAAAAAAAAAAAACCCAGTAATCAAACCAAGTACTTCTGAGCGACGGACAATAACCTCACTAAAAAACTGGATTGTTGGATCCCGGTTATTTCCTTGCTGTTTTGGTTTTCTCAGCAGCACATTAAAAACCGGCAAACAAAATAGGCCTATATTAATTGCATGCGCTGCAGGTAGAAGCCTAGACAGATAGACACTTTATTCATCTCCAAGCGAGCCTTTGTTGCTTCAAGACCTAGCATGTTGTTCGCAAACTGGAAGGTTGGTGCTTTGGTCCTCCTCCCTCCACCCAGTCACTGCGGTTGTTTCTACCGTTTTGAGGAATGCAATGATAACGGTGACTGTATGGGTGCTATTTCAGACTATAGGGCTTTAATAATGATTAACGAGCAAAACAGGGTTTAAAGCCTAACGACAATAATACCCAGTTGTGTCTGCAACCGATTAACGGCGATAAACGACTGAATAACATAAACTTGTTGCTGCAACTGATACATCGAGTTTCAAATCACGCTTCGGCTCATGCGTGTCATCCCGTCGTGTTTTTTATGCAGTCATCAACTCGACGAGCCGCTTCCACCCCCGCTTGATTGCTTTATCGCTCTGAAATCTTGGACCGGGTAAGAAATTGCCCAAGCGAGCCAAGCCAGAATTTCCTGGAGGTAGCGTCTCTCAGGTCTCAGTTGGTGTGAATATAAAAGAGGAGGGAGGGGGTTGGGGGGTCTTCTCTTGTGTGTTTATCCACAGTAATCAGGAGTCTGTGAAGCAGGAGAAGAGGCTTGGCAGTGGGCAACCCTGCCACATTAGAGTGGAATGAATAGCAATGTGCCAAGCCTGGCACCGCCGCACTTTACAAACCAGCATCCTCTCTGATTCGGTCACAACTTTAACTTTGGGAGAGAGAGAGAACGTCTGACATCAGGCCTGATCTGGACTCAAGTTTTTTTGGGTGCTGTTTTTGAACTTTTGCAGCAAAGCAATGGCAACGAACAAAAGAAAGCCCTCCGAGTCAACAATAAGGAGAATAGATGGTACGCAAACGACAAGCCCGCCATCTGCTTTGGAGGACAACCAAAATCTTGACACACTTCAGTGATCCCACAATCCCTTTGCTTTAGGAGCGTTCCAGGCGCCCCCCCATTCATGCTTTTCCCTCCGCTCTCGGAGTCTATGTGATTTCTCCCTTCTCGCTTCTCCTCAATTAAGTCATTAATTCCTTTATTCACTCCTTTTTAATGACCACAGAGGCACAAACAAGCCCTGGTAGCTTCCCATTGAAGCCTGTGATTGGGCATAATTGCTGCTAGGCCTGAGTATGAGGAAGCGGTATTGTTTTTGGTGCTCGCAAAGGAGGGATGATAACGACTGCTATTAATCTGGAACGCACACACATTCAGTGTCAGTATGGCCATCTTTCATCAACAAAGACTCAGGTAAAGTCGCAGGGAAGGACATTAGTGGAACACCAGCAAACCAAAAATCTATATAGCAAATGAGCTTCTTCCAGTTAGTTCCGTTTTTACTGGGGCTGTCAAATGATTACCAATTTGAATCAATCAAATGAATGAATCAGGATTAATCACCAAATGCCACTATGTGTGCATTATGCCCATTTTTACTGAATTGTATTGACAGAAAAACGGAAGACAGGACAGGGTTACGTAAATATATTTTTATGTAGCTCCAAATGAACTGACAGCTACAGTAACTCCTGTTAAAAGATACTCGTGTCTGATTCACACAACGCTAGCTTTTTTAATAATAACACGGCCATTTGACCACACGTTAACATGTTAACATGAAGAATGAGGGGTTGCGTTCAAAGACATCAAGTGGAATTCCCATGTTTTGGGAATGTTGTTAGGGATTTCCGAGCATACTTAAATGCGGCAAATTGTACTTCGGCGTGAGGAGTTACAAAGTGAGTGATAACAATATGCACTTGTTTGTTTTTGTCTTTCTGTTCATTTTAACCATAGATAATAAACCAAATAATAGTTTGTTGATGTTCAGAGTGTCCCTGAATGCATCTTGTGGTAACTACAAAGAGGAAGTCCCGTTCCCAGACTGTTGCTTTGTGAGTTGGAGATACATACACGGTCTGTCGTCAAAATGGAGAGCCGAGGCTTGCCATGATGCGTATGCATTAATTACGCTGCAAAATATAATGTAATTTATGACATCAACCGCCGTTAACGAGATCATTTTGACAGCCCTAATGTATACACAACTGAAGAAGTCTTCAGTCCAAACAACGCTAAAAATCTACACAATCTGTTTCAGGTCGCGTTCAAATCCTTGTTGGGCATCTCTGTGTGGAATTTGCATGTTCTCAGTTTGCGTGTGACGTGTGTGGGTTGCTCTTCCGGGTCCTTCAGTTTCCTCCCACATTCCAAAAACATGCACGTTAGGTTCATTGGCGATTCTCCATAGCTATGAATGTGAAGGTGAACGCTTGTTTGTCTACATGTGCTCTGCCATTGGCTGGCGATCGGTCCGAAGTCACCTGGGATAGGCTCCAGCATACCTTTGTTACCCTAGCGAGGCCAAGCAGTGGAGGTAGAAAATGCATGGATGTGTGTGTCAGGTAACATGCAAATTCCTCTTGCAAAGCACTGGCTGGCTGCACTCCAGCCAACAAACACACAATATCTTGCAATGCCCCCCAAGGATCCCTGAATAGAGAGAGAGTCCAACATTCCAGCCTATAATCAGGCTGATTGTGCATTATGTGACCATCTGCAAAAGTCTGTTGTGGGGGGTTTGGTGTCGGGGATGCACTTGTGGAGGGAATTAGATCTTTAATAACACATTTTAGGGATAAATGCAGTTTTGTGAAATAGTCACAGATTGCTCCATTTATAGATGCTGGAGACGTCCAAACAGAGAGAGAAACGGTGGACAGATAGAGCAAATCTCCAGATTAGAGATTAGCCGTAGTACCAGATTTAAAAGGGGTGTCTGGTGCGACGCCAGCCTGCTCAGGCATCTATCTGGCTTCTGCTGGCATAGCATGCCAATGGTGGTTCTAAGTAGATCACTGGAACCCTTAGTGGTTATCACTGTCATCTCCTACTGCTTTCTCCCTGTTGTCGCCACCAGACTTTGAGGTTCAGTCCTAGACAGAAGATGGACCACACCCATTCCCCTTTGGACTAAACAGAATTCTTTTATTAAAATCTCAATTCCAAAGCCATTCAGACACGTCCAGATCCGTGGAGCGGTTAGGCACTACTGCGGAGAGCTCCGTTCACTGCAAGCCTCCAAAGTGGAGTGGAACGATTATCTTCTGCCGTTTTTAGGCCCCTTTAAGCAGTTCTTTTTCAAGCAGTTAATTCCTGTTTTAACACGCTGTAAGTAATCTGCTGTAATCGGAACATTCACCCAAACACACTGGCAAATGTACGCACAGGAACACGGTGGGTCGAATAACTATTACACACACTTGTAGCGTAAATCCCCTGGGAGGTTAAGCCACGCCACTGGGTGCACTGGGGGGCTCCAAGAACAGTAAGAGGTTAATTTCCACCATCTCAGCCCTTTCGATCTTTTGAATCAGGTTTGGAATATGTTTGACTGACATTTGGGGCATCTGTTGACCTGCTAAATCTCATAAGCGCACAAGCTTATTGTCAACAGCTGGACGCACCCGGGCGACTAGCTCGTACGCTCGTACCCGGACGACAACACTTCATTTGAAAAGAGTGATGCTTCATTTTCCAATGATGGCAGGAGACAGATGAACGCCAAAGACCTCCGCCAAGGCTTGAACCACTGCTGCAATCAGAGTGACACAAATAAATATAAAATATTAAACATTGGATCTGAGCGTTTGCCATTTTGACCCTAACTCCGATAAAGACAGGTCATCTTGCACTCGGGATCTCGAGACTTAAACATGCAAATCAACAGAGCTTTTCTTCCTGTCACACACACACACATTACAGAGAAACACTTGACTTGGACAAAAGTAAACAACATAAGAGTTAGGATGTTGTTTTTACCATCATGTTCTTCAATGGAGCAGACAAAGTACTGTCCCACATCCAAGAAAAATATCCTTGCTGATAAGCGGCATGGAGAACGGACCGATGAATGACAACCTAATTTGATCTGATTTGATAGTAACATAAACTGTTAAACTTGATTTTTTAAATGCTCACCATTACATGGGGCAGTCACAAGATCTTGCAAGATTAAAAGTTGACAAAATGTCTTGTTCAGAACAAAAATGTCTCGTGGGCACTAGGCCCAGGACACACAAAACGTGAAAATGAACTTGATAATACGTTTGCGTGATTGTTTTACTCGTCTCTTGCCTCCAAACAGCATTGGTTTCAGCACTTTGACACATTTTACGTGTAGAATTGAATGTGTAGATTTTTTTCATTGAACTTTTCTCAAAAGTCATTTTAAAATCTCATCTCGTCCTCGTAGGCCCAATGGTAGGAAAAAACACAAAACCAGGTCCACAGGAAAACGAAGCATGAATAACAGCTGACCATAACATAACACTAGCACTAGCACTAGCAAACACAGTACCCCTAACAATAATAATGAACCGACCCCGACTGGCGCACACACCTGAACATAAATAGCCCAACCAACAAATGAGGAACAGGTGCGTGTAATCAAAGCAAAACTAAAGTGCAAGGAAACAGGAAAACACCACTACACAGAAAATCCCACTAAAAACCAAAACTGTCACGGGAACAACACCCGGATTGTGACAATTGCACCATTTCACAAAACAAAATTTGGAATATACTGTATTTGGAAAATGCAAGTCTATCCATAAAATAATAATAATTAGTAGACCTGACAAACACTAATGAAATCATAAACTCCTTGTTGAAGGTAATAGTGCTTAATGGTGACATGACGGACTACATGCATGACTCACTTACAGTATAGAGAGGAACCTCAACTTACAAAAACCTTATTATGTGAAAAATACCAATTGGGCTTTGAAGACATTTCCGTCCCATTTAACAAAGAAATATTAAAAATGCAAACATGAAAATGGAAAATGCTGCCCAGAATTTTGAATGTACTGCACCGTCATATAAGCTGCCATCCCCCGGGCTGGTAATGCCCCAAAGTAATGGATGCCAACCGCCATAAAACACAAGAAGAAGAAGAAGCTGCCCTCCCATTGGGTATCTCCCATCATCATCCTCCTCCAAGAATCTCCAATGATACCCAAAATCTCTTGTTAAAAAAAATGGGTGTTGAGTATGTAACGTAGTGTATTCATTGAAATGAAGTTACAGTACGTAAACTTAAGTATGATTTCTGCCATCTGTCGAAACTCTGCTGCCTCCTCCTCCCCCGTCTTTAAGCTCACCTCACGCAACACAAAATGTAAAT
>QODF01000220.1:699498-718024 GCA_024372805.1 Oostethus manadensis
CGTAGGGTGGCTGGACTCACCCTAAGAGATAGGGTGAGGAGCTCGGCCATCCGGGAGGAGCTCAGAGTAGAGCCGCTGCTCCTTCACATCGAGAGGAGCCAGTTGAGGTGGCTCGGGCATCTAGTCCGGATGCTTCCCGGGCGCCTCCCCGGTGAGGTGTTTCGGGCATGCCCAGTCGGAAGAAGGTCCACGAGAAGACCTAGGACACGCTGGAGGGACTATGTCTCACAGCTGGCCTGGGAACGCCTTGATGTCCTCCCGATGGAGCTGGAAGAGATCGCTGGGGACCGGGAAGTCTGGACTTCCCTACTAAAGCTGCTGCCCCCGCGACCCGGACCCGGATAAGCGGAGGAAAATGGATGGATGGATGGATGGATGGATGGATGGACGGTTTTACTGTTGTTTTGTTTGCTAGAAACTTCAACAATGAAATGACACTCATGTTTGTCGGGGAATGATTCTTTTCTAGTCTGCTTACTACCCAGTTGTGAAGTCTTGGAGTCTGGAAACCGTGGTCACTGATTGGAGAATTCCTGGTTGGAGGACACACACACACACACACACACTTGGAGATGTCAGGACACACAATGAGAAATCACAGCTCTTTCACTTTCTGTCCATCTGCCCGCCACGGAGCGTGCTCGCTGTGCGCCACTTGGCTTTATTCTTTCCCATCACCACCACAAAAGAGCCCCAGATCCAATCACAGGGATCAAACATGGGCCAGGACCAGCAGAAAGGGAGCCAAGGAGGAACAGACCAGAATCAACGGCCCATTCTCTCAAGATGCCCGCCTCCTACCAAGCCACACACACACACACCAAATAATAGTGCATGGAGGTAAATAGAGAGACAGACTCAGGAAAGTAGCTATGTGTGGAATATTTCTCTTTCCTGCTGAACTTCTGCCTCCAGGGACAGACAAAGGAAAAAAATGGAGAGGAAAATTGACCAGTATAGAAGCAATATGCCAGGCTTTCCATAAGGCCAAGAGGTCACAGTGCAAAGATGAGGGCAGAGCGATGTTTTGCTTACACACCACATACAGTATTACCACTCTCCCTGGTCTCACACACACCGCCAGCAGTTAATTGCGTAAAAGCAGGTCATCAGTAGTAGTGCATTAGAATAATGGAGATAGATGGCAACCATCTCTGCCATTTGCATGGCGGTGTGCTCCGCAACAATTATGTCACAATCACAGTCACCACACGCGTGTGTGTGTGTGTGTGTATACACATGACCGGTGGGTCTAAATCTAAAGTTGCAACTAAAGTATGGAGACAAAATTATTACTTATTTGAAGTATTCCCCCGATTGTGTAGTTGAGGGGTGTTCAAGCTTTTTCCACTGAGGACCACACAGAGAAAAATGAAAGGAAGCAACTTTGCCACTTGATAATGCCACGTATCGAATGTACGTGGTTCATGTATGCTGATATTTCCAAAAATCTCAGCTGTGTCATGCAGGTGACGAAGCAACTTCACTCTTTGTTTTTGTTTTTTTGTTTCTAATTTCTAAATATTTCCACTTTTTTATTGAATAATCTTATTTGGGGAACATCATTATTTTATTAGGATGAGGAGCTTGGTTATCCGTGAGGAGCTCAGAGTAGAGCCGCTGCTCCTTCACATCGAGAGGAGCCAGTTGAGGTGGCTCGGGCATCTAGTCCGGATGCCTCCCTGGTGAGGTGTTCCGGCCATGCCCGGTCGGGAGAAGGCCCCCGGGAAGACCTAGGACACGCTGGAGGGACTATGTCTCACAGCTGGCCTGGGAACGCCTTGGTGTCCTCCGGGTGGAGCTGGAAGAGGTCGCTGGGGACCGGGAAGTCTGGACTTCCCTACTGAAGCTGCTATCCCCGCGACCCGAAACCACATAAGCGGAGGAGAATGGATGGATGGATGGCATTATTTTGTTCCCATATTTCTACTTTATCCCCATAACATTGTAACTTTTTCTTAATTCCCTAAAATTACTAGTACTGTTTGTACTATTTGTTACTTATAAAAAAAAAATTAAATTAAAATTTGTCAAATGTATTCTTGTTAGAATGTGTTTTTCTCTAAATATCTTGACTTGATTTTTGAAAAATTACAACTTTATTTATAGTTTCTGCTGTTTTTTGTTTTTGTATTTTTCCAACTACTTCAACTTTGTTCTAGTAAATTTTCTTCTTGTAATTGTGACTTTATCGCCAAAAATGTTACAAAAATGAAAACAAATTAAACGTCTTTATTTTTGTTGTAATAATATTACATAGTACTTCAAAAAAACGACTATTTTCTTTTATGGCTTTATGCTCCATGCATCCATCCATTTTCTTCCGCTTATCCGAGGTTGGGTTGCGGGGGCGTCAGCCTAAGCAGAGAAGCCCAGATATCCCTCTCCCCGGCCACTTCGTCCAGTTCCTCCCGGCGGATCCCAAGGCATTCCCAGGCCAGCTGTAAGACATAGTCTCTCCAACGTGTCCTGGGTCTTCCCCGAAGCCTCCTACCGGTTGGATGTGCCTCCCCAGGGAGGCGTCCAGGAGGCATCCTAACCAGATGCCCGGGTCAGCCCATCTGGATCCTCTCAATGCCTGGATGACAGTGCTTCTCACCCTATCTCTAAGGAAGAGCCCAGCCACCCTGTGGAGAAAACTCATTTTGTACCCGCAATCTTGTCCTTTCGGTCACTACCCAAAGCTCATGAGCATAGGTGAGGATAGGAACGTAGATCAACCGGTAAATTGAGAGCTTTGCCTTTTGGCTCAGCTCTCTCTTCACCACGACACCGCACCAAACCGCATGTCCATCTCGGGTTTTTTAGTTAGAGTACAATTTTCTTTCCTAATATTTTGATTTTATGGTTGAAATTTTTTGTTGCAATTGTTTAGTCTTGTTTTTTGAGTTTTCTTGTAAAATGATATTCTTAGAAGGAGCAATTACATCTCTCAAAATGGTGTGACCACAACAGCCGCTGCCGAGTGGAATGGAAACAAGAGTTCAGAACATTCTGTGAGAGTTTATACAAATGTATAGTGTAGATGTTCAACAAACAAATGTGGCACGGAGAAACTCACAACATGACATTGAAATTTTTGCATAAACATTTTTACAATAAAAGTATTGTGGAATTATCGTAGCACAATAAAACCCTGAGAAAATTGGTAATAATCAGTAAGAACCCTGAGCCAACACCTTATCGTGGTAGAGGTGTCCCAATGATCCTATGAGCTGAGTCGGGGCTGTCATGCCCCTGGTAGGGTCACCCATGACAAACCGTTCCTAGGGGAGGGACCAGACAGAGAGTGGCTCAAAAGACCCTGATGATGATTAAAAACATTGGACTTTGTTTTCCATCGCCCGGAAACGGGTCACCGGGGTCCCCCTGTAGAGCCAGGCCTGGAGGTGGGGCACGATGGCGAGCGTCTGGTGGCCGGGCCTGCACCCATGGGGCCCGGTCGGGCACAGCCCGAAAAGGTAACATGGGTCCCCCCTCCCATGAGCTCACCACTCGTAGGAGCGGCCAAAGGGGTCGGGTGTTAAGTGAGCTGGGTGGCGGCTGGAGGCGGAGGCCTTGGCGGTCCGATCCTCGGCTACAGAAGCTAGTTGTCGGTACGTGGAATGTCACCTCTCTGGCAGAGAAGGAGCCTGAGCTGGTGCATGAGGTGGAGAAATTCTGGCTAGATACGTATAGTCGGACACACTTGATATAGTCGGACTCACCTCAACGCACAGCAAGGCCTCTGGAACCAGTCCTCTCGAGAGGGGCTGGACTTCCTTCCACTCTGGTGTTGCCGGCAATGAGAGGCGACTGGCAGGGGTGGCAGTTCTTGTTGCCCCCCGGCTCCAAGCCTCCACGTTGGAGTTTAACCCAGTAAGCTAGAGGGTAGTTTCCCTACGCCTTCGGGTGGGGGGACGGGTCCTGACTGTTGTTTTTGCTTATGCACCAAACAGCAGTTCAGAATACCCACCCTTTTTGGAGTCCTTAGAGGAAATACTAGAGAGTACTCTCTCTGGGGATTCCCTTTTTCTACTGGGTGACTTCAACGCTCATGTTTGCTGCGACAGTGAGACCTGGAGAGGTGTGATTGGGAGAAACGGCCCCCCTGATCTTAACCCGAGCAGGGTTTTGTTGTTGGACTTCTGTGCTCGTCACGGATTGTCTATAACGAACACCATGTTCAAGCATAAGGGTGTCCACATGTGCACTTGGCACCAGGACACCCTGGGCCGCAGTTCGATGACTGACTTTGTGGTTGTGTCGTCGGACTTGCAGCCACATGTTTTGTACACATGGGTGAAAAGAGGGGCGGAGCTGTCAACCGATCACCACCTGGTGGTGAGTTGGTTCCGATGGTGGGGGAGGATGCCGGTCAGACCTGGCAGACCCAAACGCATTGTGAGGGTCTGCTGGGAATGCCTGGCAGAGTCCCCTGTCAGAAGGAGTTTCAACTCCCACCTGCGGGAGAGCTTTGACTCCTTCCGAAGGAGGCAGCGGACATTGAGTCCGAGTGGGTGATATTTCGTGCCTACATTGTTGATGCGGCTGATCGGAGCTGTGGCCGTAAGGTGGTAGGTGCCTGTCGTGGCGGTAATCCCAGAAAACGTTGGTGGACACCAGCGGTGAGGGATGGCGTCAAGCTGAAGAAAGAGTCCTATCAGGGCCATGGGCCTCTACAGGCAGCTGACAGGTAGTGACAGGCCAAGCGGTCTGCGACTCTGGCAGTCACTGAGGCAAAAACTCGGACATTGGAGGAGTTCGGAGAGGCCACGGAAAACAACTTCCGGATGGCTTCAAAGAGATTCTGGTCCACCATCCGCTGTCTCAGGAGAGGGAAGCAGTGCACAGTCAACACTGTGTATGGTGGGGACGGTGTGCTGCTGACCTCAACTCGAGATGTTGTGGACCGGTGGAGGGAATACTTTGAAGACCTCCTCAATCCCACCGACACATCTTCCAACATGGAAGCAGTGCCCGGGGACTCTGAGGCGGGTTCCCCTATCTCTGGGGCTGAGGTTACTGAGGTGGTCAAAAAGCTCCTTGGTGGTAAGGCCCCGGGGATGGATGAGATCCGGCCAGAGTCCCTTAAGGCCCTGGAGGCTGTGGGCGTGTCTTGGTTGACACGACTCTGCAGCATCGCGTGGACACCTGGGTCGGTGCCCCTGGACTGGCAGACCGGGGCGGGGGTCCCGCTTTTCAAGAAGGGGGACCGGAGGGTGTGTTCTAACTATCGTGGAATCAGCCTTCCCGGTAAGGTCTATTCAGGGATTCTTAAACGTTATTCGTGTAGCAGTTTGATTTGGCGGAGGTTGATTAGTCATGCCTGTTGACTGAGGCGCACAAATGATGTCATGTGAAGCTGAGCGTGCGCACTTTGCTAGCACAGTCTGTGTAGTTGTCTTTAAAAAACAAAAAAGAAGTAGAAAATAAGTAACATAGTAGCAGTAAGCAGAAAATCTTCCTTTTCAGTCATAAATGAGAAATCGAACAGCTTTCAGCTAACTACTATACATCCAGTCTTTAGGGTCTGCACGCACAGTACAAGTGTTCAGGGGCCATAGCTGTATTTTCCTGAAAAAGTAAGGCAATGAACCCGCACGGCCAAGGCTAGGTAATTCCCATTGCGTCCAAAAGTCCTTTCCGCCCATCACCTCCTGACCCTGTCTGCCTATTTCAGGATCCAGACACGGCCTTCCGCTTGCCTCCAGTCTGCACCAAATAGTTAAAAGTCCACTTTGCTCCTTCCTGTGGTTCCTCTTCCATGTCTAAAAATGAGTGAGGCCTCTCAAAAGTGTCAGGACCTAATTAGGACCCCACAACTTAAGAAAACACGGCAAAGAGCAGCGAGGGAAGACCTTTTTTACCCAAACAAGTGTCCTCTGCTTCCGCCGTACACGACAGACACTTCCTGCATGCAAGACGGGGTAGGGAAGGCCGCCTGCTAAGCAATCATCACCTCCCAGCATGCGGCATCCATTCTGACCTCAGACACTGATTAAACCTTCACTATGTAGCTACATAGGTATAATCAAATGTACCTACAAAAGCTCTCAGTGGTCCCATGTTCAAGACAGAGTTGACATTTCAGCAGAAAAGCTTTTATTATCCGAGAAGTTCAAATGTTTTGCTAGTTTCGCCGGATGAAAGAAAAAGGCCAAGGCTAGGCTAAGAGGCACATGCCTGCTGAAGCACTTTCTGAAACACGTAAAAAAGCAAAAAGGTCACAAAAGAACACCCAGTCAAGGCAAAGAAATGTTCACTTCTCACAAAGACTGAAAACCCCCCGAACATTTGTAACGTAACATATAATATGTGAAAAATCTAGTGGGACAAGGATGGTTTTAACGTGAAGAATTGTATACAACTCCTACTTTTTCTGGACTATTTAAAGCTCTTTCCGTCCAAGCTCGAGATGGAATTTTGCATGAAAAAAAAGAATACGTTCTGTTTGTTTGTGTTTAGTTGAATAAGATCTCATCAGCATCTCAGACCTCTTTAACCAAAGAACCAAAAGATACTAGGTGTGCTTGAAAGCGAGCCTAAGCAAAGCCCAGGCTCGGCTAAGACGCCCTAGCACATGCTGGAAAGCATTTCTCCAAATGTGAAAAGCATTTCATGCACAACTAAAGGAATCAAGAATACACCTTCTACCAAGCCATTTTTTAAATAAACACACTAAATACATTTGTCAGTTTCGGAGAAAAAACGTCCACAGATTAGTAGTGGTAGTAGTTCTACTACTTTCAGCACATTATTCTACAGCCAAACAAAGCAACACTGGAAGAGCTTGCATAGGTAGAGGGCGTAATCAAGGCTAATTTACACTATAGCTTCATCCATCATGCATACTGTACATCCCTCCTTCCATCCATCCATCCTTCCAACCCATCCATCATCCATTCTTCCATCCATCCGCCCTACCATTCATTCTTCCATCCATTCATCCTACCTTCCATCATCCATCCCATCTTTCCATCCAAGCATACGTCCATCCTTCCAATCCGTCCATCATCCATTCTTCTATCCATTCATCGTTCCATCCATCCTTCAATCCATCATCCCTCCTTCCTTCCATCATCCATCCAAGCATACACCCATCCATCTTTCCAACCCATCCATCATCCGTTCTTCCATCCATTCATCCTACCATCCATTCTTCCATCCATCATCCATCCATCTTTCCATCCAAGCATACATCCATCCTTCCAATCCATCTATCATCCATTCTTCTATCCATTCATCCTTCCATCCATTCTTCCATCCATCATCCCTCCTTTCATCATTCATCCATCTTTCCATCCAAGCATACATCCATCCTTCCAATCCGTCCATCATCCATTCTTCTATCCATTCATCCTTCCATCCATCCTTCAATCCATCATCCCTCCTTCCATCCATCATCCATCCAAGCATACACCCATCCATCCTTCCAACCCATCCATCATCCGTTCTTCCATCCATCATCCCTTCTTCCATCATCCATCCATCTTTCCATCCAAGCATACATCCATCCTTCCAATCCATCCATCATCCATTCTTCTATCCATTCATCATTCCATCCATCTTTCAATCCATCATCCCTCTTTCCATCCATCTTTCCATCCAAGCATCCATCCATCCATCTCTCTTTATTAAAGTAGTCGTAATCCTTTAAAGAAAATAACCTTATAATAAAATTATTAATTGGTATAATTGGTGATTTACAAGAATAAAGTCTTGCTGTGGATAACATGGTATTTACAAAATCGAAATTATATTAGCTGATGAATGTATGGCAGGTTTCTCGCGAGAGATCTCAGATTGTTGATTATGATTTTATAGAAATTTTTAAAAAGCTGTAGTCCTTTGCTACACTGCGTTGTCACGCTATCACAGTTTTTAAAAATGTATCAGTGTTGTTGTTGGACAATGGGAACGCCTCGGCATCCGCCGGGAAGAGCTGGACGAAGTGGCCGAGGAGAGGGACCTCTGGGCTTCCCTGCTTGGGCTGCTGCCTCCGTGACCCGACCTTGGATAAGCGGAAGGATGGATGGATGGATGGATGNCATCATTCATCCATCTTTCCATCCAAGCATACATCCATCCTTCCAATCCGTCCATCATCCATTCTTCTATCCATTCATCCTTCCATCCATCCTTCAATCCATCATCCCTCCTTCCATCCATCATCCATCCAAGCATACACCCATCCATCCTTCCAACCCATCCATCATCCGTTCTTCCATCCATCATCCCTTCTTCCATCATCCATCCATCTTTCCATCCAAGCATACATCCATCCTTCCAATCCATCCATCATCCATTCTTCTATCCATTCATCATTCCATCCATCTTTCAATCCATCATCCCTCTTTCCATCCATCTTTCCATCCAAGCATCCATCCATCCATCTCTCTTTATTAAAGTAGTCGTAATCCTTTAAAGAAAATAACCTTATAATAAAATTATTAATTGGTATAATTGGTGATTTACAAGAATAAAGTCTTGCTGTGGATAACATGGTATTTACAAAATCGAAATTATATTAGCTGATGAATGTATGGCAGGTTTCTCGCGAGAGATCTCAGATTGTTGATTATGATTTTATAGAAATTTTTAAAAAGCTGTAGTCCTTTGCTACACTGCGTTGTCACGCTATCACAGTTTTTAAAAATGTATCAGTGTTGTTGTTGGACAATGGGAACGCCTCGGCATCCGCCGGGAAGAGCTGGACGAAGTGGCCGAGGAGAGGGACGTCTGGGCTTCCCTGCTTGGGCTGCTGCCTCCGTGACCCGACCTTGGATAAGCGGAAGGATGGATGGATGGATGGATGGATGGATGTTGGATAATGCCTAATATGAGTATTATTATTTTAAGTATTCTTGGCCTAAACAAGCATAACATGTCTAAATGAATGAAAAACCTAATACTCTATGTGTCATTTGATCAGAAGACGTGATATGTAGTGTAAAATCTGGGAAGTGTTGTTGGCACCTTTAAGGAGGGGCCTAGGAAGTGATGTTAGCTAGCTAACTGTGTTTAGCAGAGTTAGCCAGTTGTGGCAGACAGCAGCTCCTGTGTGAATGTTCACTGCATACGTGTGAGAAAAACAGTCATCTCCACCGGTCCATAGTAACATTACACTGATGCGACATAGCCACCGCAGGAAGTACGCTGGGAGTGCTTGCGTGTCTCGTTTCGATATGTCATATTTTCCATCATTATGTAGTACGAAACCTTTTGGGGCTGTTTTACGCTGAATAAACACTGCCAAACAGAAGGAACTATTCAGTCTACATTGAAAGCGCGCCACAATCGGAAAGTACGTGTTTGAATGGACCTGAATGAATTTGGAAAAAGTAGTGTCGAGCTGGCACAACGAGAGGCCATTGAAAGCGCCAGTGGAGTCTTCAGAGTTGTTGGACAACATTGCATTTATCTCACCGGCACGGCTTTGTGGAGGAAAGCTGCGAGGTCCTTTCTTTTCCGTGAAACCTCTTAGCGGCCCAGAAGCAGGAGTGATAATGTGTCTCATTCTATGCTAATGTGCGTGTTTTACAGCAATCAGGCGACAGGTGACGGCAGCGCGCGCCGAGAAATGCGTGTGCGAGCGCGCAAGTGTGGATGCAAGGCACCATTAGTGACTTCCCAGGTCCTCTTCAGGAATACAATGGGCGGCAAAATTGCTTTAATGGAAAAAGAGGCTAATATGACACACACACACACACGCACACACACACACACCGCCTTAGCAAATCACTCAAGCCGCTGAGAGGTTGGTGGGGAGAATATGATCACTTACACTTGACAAAATAGAGATGGAGGAGAGAAAATAGACAGCGAGGAGCGAGTCGGTGCTGCTCTTCTTCCACTTACTTCCTCCCACTAGAGTCAGTACTTTTCCAAAACACCGGCCCGCCCCGTTCTCACCCTCGGGGGACGCTTCATTTCCTCACCTGCGACCAAATCCGAAAGAGGGCTCGATTCTTTTCGAGTTTGACGTGTTTGGTTTTGCATTGCTAACTAAATACTTCTCCAGCTGGGATAGGCTCCGGCATACCCGCGACCCTAATGAGGACAAGCGGCATAGAAAATGGATGCATTCCCGCGCGGCCGTGAAACGATCAAGAAATGGCAATAAATTCATGTGTTTATAAACAATCCACATTGCAAGAACAAAACTTTGCCTAAGCCCAGCTAGGCTAACTAGTTAGCATTAACGTCATTCAAACACATACTTCTCTTTCTCTTAATAAAATGCCAAAAATGTTGCATACCAGGCCACATGGTGGATGAGTGGGTAGCATGTTGGCCTCACAGTCAGGAGATCAGGGTTGGAATCTCCGTTGGGCATCTCTGTGTGGAGTTTGCATGTTCTCCCCGTGCGTGTGTGGGTTTTCTCCGGGTACTCCGCTTTCCTCCCACATTCCAAAAACATGCATGTTAGCTTCATTGGCCGCTCTAAAAAAATCTCCATTAGAGTGCGAATGCGAGTGTTTGTCTATATGTGCCCTGCGATTGCCTGGCGACCAGTCCAGGGTGTACCCCGCCTCTCGGCCAAAGTCTGCTGGGATAGGCTCCGGCATCCCCGCCACCCTAATGAGGATAAGCGGCATAGAAAATGGATGAATGAATGCAAATATACAACATAAACAAATGAAAACCATCCATGGACAGCAGTGCACATTTTAAACAATAGATGGGCGGTAAAAGATATCTAGTCTCAGCTCTCATGGTAGTGCTGTACCAACAGGACCTCTGAGGATGCAGGAAAGGAGCTTGTTGCATGAAGACGTTTGGTGAAATGGAGAAAGCAGTAAACGAGTGGAAAGAAGGTCAATCAAATCAAGGCAACTCCCTTTAGTTTGTTACTAGCTGTGAGAGCAACATGATGTTTGTTTAGCTACAAAAGTGGCGAGAACTAAAACTGAATGTTTTGGTGTGATATTTATTCTCAAAGTATTTACAGATGAAGGACCAGGGACTTGTCTGACCCTCATGAGGTTATAATTCATTGAGAGGACGTGTCTCGGGCGGGGTTGGACAATGTGGATGTAGACACTTGCTAACAAAGCCCTCCCTCTTCACTGACTTTTTGTACAACCTGATTCTAACTCTAATATATAACCCATCCATGTTCTATACCGCTTGTCCTCACTGGGGTCGCGGGTATGCTGGAGCCTATCCCAGCTGACTCTGGGCAGGAGGCGGGGTCTGGTCGCCAGTCAGACAACCATCACACTTTAGAGCGGCCAATGAAGCTAACATGCATGTTTTTGGAATGTGGGAGGAAAGCGGAGTACCCGGAGAAAACCCACACACGCACGGGGAGAACATGCAAACTCCACACAGAGATGCCCGACGGAGATTCCAACCCTGAACCTCCTGACTGCGAGGCCAACGTGCTACCCACTCATCCACCGTGCGGCTAATATATTACCATGAACTTTAAAAGTGGGTGCAGTGCAGTGGAAATGAAAACCAAACAGGGCCACAACCTTTTAGTTCCAGAAACTATAGGTACCTGGAGTTAAAAGTTCCTGAAGCCAACAAGCTAAGAGGGGAGATCATCACTCGTGAGTTGATGCTTGTGGCACATCTCCTTGGACTTGGAGCCTTTGTCTGTGTTGATGTCCAAGAAGCAGCTACAAACAACAAGCCAAAACAACAGCGGTAGGTTTAGGTCCACTTGGACCTCGAGAGCACGTCTTCCCAAAGTTTGATTGTGAACCGATGACTTCACGATGTAGTCGGGTCACACTGTATCTATATCGGGTCACACCAGTCTAAATGTTAGTTCTTTCGTGTCTCGAGGGCTGCTATCCGACTTTAAGGTCGCCAACGGGTTTTCCATCCTCTACCTGCAGATTTATAAACGAGGACTCCACGTGTGGAAACTAAATACCTCGGCCAGGTCTGGGCCCAACTAGTTGCCACCAGCGAGCCGTTACTGTAAATGATTGTAACGTCCTTCATCTCAAACTTGCATCGCTGAAAGTACCGAGGAAGGAGCAGGCTGGGCCAGCCGCTTCGTAGCAAATGTAATTGTGACATCGGACTTCACGCCCTTTTGGTCTTCTTCTAGGGAAAAAACGGACAGTTTGTGTTTGAATGGAGTAATTCGTTTTTCATCAGTAAACACGTCGTGTTGGCTTTTCTGTGGGACTTGTCTACTGACAAGGTTTACTTGGAAGCATCTCCTCTGCGGCCCACCAAAGGCTGGCCAGGCCCGCGGCATCTGTTTGACCGCAGGCCTGGCCCTGAGGTGCCAGGACTCCGAGGAGCCTTCCTTGCACTCCTTCAAGCGGCCACGTGCCCCCACCGCCACCATCGGCATCATGACCATCACTTCCGACTGAGAACTGTCAAAAGGGATGAGATGTCAACTAATCCCGCCTGCCTTTCTTCCTTTCAACCCTTTTGCCCTCTGCTGTGTACCCCCCCCCACCCCCACACACCCCCCCAAGGGAGAGTGGGATGTCGTCTGGCTGCGACACTAGCACAGGCGTGCGCAGCGTGTGTGCGTGTGTGTGTGTGTGTGTGAAGAGGATAGCCAGGAACCTCCAAGGAACAGACAGATTAGCGGCGGGCTGCTTTGCTCCCAGCACGACATTCCCGGGAAGGTATCCTAAACAGGCGTCACATTCCCCTCCGGGCGGCCGGCGGCAAAGCAGACGCGGAGACGGGAAAGGGATCTGATAGCGCCCCCCCGTTTCCACCTCGGTGGTGTTTTGGGGAGACAATGTGGACCTCCGAGCTCCCACGCAGGCAGTCCATCAATTCCTTTAGAAAGAAGTTTCCCTTGCAAAAATACAACATTCTGACCAGCAGAACCAGAGCTTCTCTTCCTGTCACTCTCACACACCAGCTGCCTGGCAAACGAGACCCAGAGGAAAAAATGTTGCAGATTTAGTGCAACATGTTTATTTAAAAAAGGTGTCCAAACATTTTTCAATGAAGGTCACATGGTGAAAAAGGAAAGGGTCCAATTTCATATTTTTTTATATATACTGGATAATCATATGTAATGCGATCGTATGGTAATATCTTTACAATTTATTGTCAAAGATGTAAAAAAGCATATTCTTAGTGCCAAATTCACTTTTTTGTTAGGGTTAGCATTTGCATTTTTTTTATTTTCCAAATATTTAAACTTAAAAATATATATATTTTAAAATATATATTTTCTATTATGACTTTATTCCCACAATAATATAACTTTTCCCCCCAACCAAAACATGACAGATTTTGTTTTCTTTGTTTTATATAAATAATACAAAATATATTATATTACAAGGACGTTCTTTGTCATAAGATAGAAAACTTTACGTTATTTAAATGACATCTTTCTTTAATCTTCCAACTTTGTGCGCCTAAATGATATATTTCCTCATATTATTACTTTATTCTTTTTCTCCTTAGCTTACATCTTTTTACTTTTACTATTTGGACTGCCGACCAGTCCAGGGTGTACCCCGCCTGCCGGCCAAAGCCAGCTGGGATAGGCTCCAGCATACCCGCCACCCTAATGAGGATAAGCGGCATAGAAAATGGATGGATGGGTATTTGAACTTTATTCTTGTAAATTGACTGCAAATTTGTCTTATTTTGACAGTTTTTTGTATTCTTTTCTATTTTCTCGTTATTTGTGCGGCCCTGTATTTGCAAGATTAGGTTTTTGTCGAAAACTATCTATCTATAAAAGGTATCTTTTGTTATTATTTGGGGGCATGGAACAGAAGAATAGGATTGGCATTATTGACATGATTACGTTTTGGAAGTGATGAATAATGAACATAATAATAATCATCATTTTGCACGCCCAATTACTGCTTCATGCTAAAGAGCAGAGGCGAAGATGCCAGTTTCTTTTGGCATTCTACAAATAAATCATAATAAATACATTTACCATCAGTGAGCTATATTATCAGATCTGACCGCAGTTTGCTACGTGACGTAGAAGACAAAGCAATGACGTGAACGTTTGCTCCAGATAGCCTAGTGTACGTTGGACCTTGCAGTATGAGGTGGAAGAAGTTGGCTCCTCCACTCTATTTGCATATTTTGTGGAGTTTCATTTTGCATTTGACATCACTCAAGTTGGCTCAGCAGCTTTGCCTTCTTTGTCCTTTATTTTCCTCGAGCTGTTGCACCTTCCATGATATCTACTGGTGCCCACACGGTCTCGCCCCCTTCGGCCCCCTGTTTGTTTGCTCCCGCGACGGGGTGGGGGGCTGCTGAGGCCTCCATGAGAGGAGCACACAAGGAAGGGGGCACACACTCCCGGGGGAGGACGGTCTCATGACGGGGATGGTTCTGCGGCTAAACGGACGGAGCCACAGAAGGTGCGTGCAGCCGAGCGTGAGCAAAGCGTCGAGACAGCACAACTCCGCAGAGACGAGCGCGGAGCTAATGCCGCGTTAGCGCGCCGCTGACGGCGTGCCTGCGTGCCGGCGCGCCGCCCTTCCACATGGATCACAGAGGCCCACGGTGCAACAAAAGGAGACACCTCAGGTCTCGGGGGGAGGTATTACTAGTGACACGTCTTTTGGCCACCGGTTGGGACTCCTTTACCATCTGAGCCTCTCCGTATCATGACTCACACGTTGCCACGCGGGCGTTTCAAAAGGCACGCGGGTGCAAATAGGATGTGGCGGGGAAGGTGAGGTAGAACAACGCTCTGAGCAGGAAAAATAACGGGCCCTTCCAGCTGAGGCACACCGAGGCCCTTTACGGAACAAGGCATCTTGGATAATTGAACTTGAAGGGAGCGGAGAAGAGCTCCCAGGGTTAGCAGGCATTTATAGGATGTTTAGTCTCACCACATCCCTGAAGATGAGCTTCTCTCCACTACGCTGAACAGGAACCCTGTTCACGAACTGCATGCCAACACGCAAGCATCTGCGCTGATGCGGTGCCTTTCAACCGTCCAAACTCTTTTGACTTTGCATTTTTCAAGGAAAACAAACCGCAATCGAGCATTTGCCAAAACTTGCAATGACTTTCTCACAGCCCGTGGAGGAATTTTGCAGAATTGTCATTCAGCCCCATTCCAAAGTCTTCCTTTTGTTTTTTCTTCTGCTAAACAGCATAATTCACGCCCCCGTTTATCACAGCAAGTCTTCCAGGGTCCAGACCATCACACTACCACCACCATATTTTACTATTGCTGCGACGTCCGCCAGATAAAACGGGACACACGTTCCAAAAAGGTCAACTTTTGTCTGGTCAGACCACAGAGTATTTTCCCAAAGGTCTTGGGAATAATCTTCAGGCAAAATTGAGGTGAGCCTTAATGGTTATTTACTCAGTGGTGGTTTCGGTCTTGGAAATCTACCGTTTTTGTCCTGTGTCTTTCGTATGGTGGAGTCATGAACACTGACACTGAAAAAGTGCTTTTTGTGTTCAGTTGTGTTGTCATTGACTACAATTTACATTTGTCTGACAAAAAAAAAAGAAATCAGGAATACCTTTCACACCTTTTGTAGACAATTTTTTTCTGGTGTTAATTTTGGTGTTCCCATGGATGGCGGGTACAAGCGGCCGAAACGCGTTTTCTCCGCAGGGTGGCTGGGCTCTCCCTTAGAGATAGAGTGAGAAGCACTGTTATCCGGGAGAGACTCGGAGTAGAACCGCTGCTCCTCCGCATTGAGAGGAGCCAGATGAGGTGGCTCGGGCATCTGGTTAGGATGCCTCCCGGACGCCTTCCTGGGAAGATTGGAGAGACTATGTCTCTCAGCTGGCCTGGAAACGCCTCGGGATCTGCCGGGAAGAGCTGGACCAAGTGGCCGGGGAGAGGGACGTCTGGCATTCCCTGCTTAGGTTGCTGCCCCCGCGACCCGGCCTCGGATAAGCGGAAGAAAAAGGATGGATGGTGTATTTCAATGACTGCGTATTAAAGGCAATTGTCATGCAAGTGTAAAAATAACTTATACAATAGTGGAAATGAAAAAATACAAGGTCTTCCATTTATAGTTGTGTACATTTTTTTTAGTTCTGTTTGAAAATCCACGTGTTTTTTTTCATCTTTTCGCTGTAATATTATTTGTAATATTAATGAATTAATTGATCTGTTTCAGAGGGTCATTTTGTTGTTTATTGTTTTGCCAATAAAACAATGATTACAACTTTTGAAAAAGTATTTTATACAATTATTTTTTATAATAAATGTAAATAAAAGTACAAAAACCGAAATTCCTTATTTCAATGTAATTAATGATGATTCTGCACTTGCGTGGGTTTCCTCCCACAATCCATAAACATGCATGTTAGTTTCACTTGCCACTCAAAATTCATGCATATGTATGAATGTGAGTGTGAATGCTGGTTTGTCTGCCCGGTGATTGGCTGGCAATCAGTCCGGGGTGTACCAAAACGTCAGCTGGGATAGGCTCCAGCATACCCCCGAGACCCTAATGAGAATAAGCGGCATAGAAAATGGATGGATGGATTCAGCCCTTAAAGATATCCCAATCTTGCTTATTAACTTTTTAATGATTCATTTCTGTTTTTTAGCTCGATGACCTCTTCAGTTGCCACTAGAAGGGTATACAGTACGTGGTTTCTCTTCAATTCTGGACTGTCTTAACAGGACGGGAAGCCGACATGTATGCTGTTCACCTGCACTTTACCAATATTGTTCTTGCTTTGTGTGTGTGTGTGTGTGTGTGTGTGTGTGTGTGTGTGCATGCGTTGGGGGTACAATGAAGAGGCATCGTGTCTCTTCATAATGACATCATGGCTGTGACAGAAGCTGGAGAAGATGCCTGGGGTCTCTGAGCAGAACTTTTCAGCTTGGCGCAAGTGTGTGTGTCTGTGTGTGTCCCTCCCTGGGCTTGGTGCGCTAAAGTCAAAGCGTCAAAGACAAAAACAAAAGTTGACCACAAGCAAGATGAAACCGAGGGCAGGCGTTTGCTGCCAGCGTGGAAAAGTACGTGCAGGAGAGACCCGGGTGGGAAAAGACAACAGGAAGAGAAAATGGGAGGAGCGTGGTCCAGGAAGTTAGACAAGGGCTGGGTCGGGGGTCAACTCGGACTACGGGGCCCGAGGTGACACTTTGAGGGCTGACAACGAGAAGCCCGTGTGGGGTGGGAGTCCTTGGCGTGTCCTCTTAATCTTGCCTCTGAGCAGACGGGAGCCTTCCCTGCGGCAAAAACACTTGCACCTTGGATCAGCGCGTTCTCCACTTTAAGGACAATTATCATCACGTTCTACTCACAAGACAAACCATACCTGACTACCTTTAAGTATTACCGTTAGAAAGAGAAAATCTCAAACTGAATAAATAAATGCCACACTCCAATAAATTACCTTTACTTTTATAACGATCGGCGCTCTAAAGACCTGTCACACTAAGCATGGACCAGCACAAATCAAGCGGAACCAGCCGAAATATAAAAAATGGTTCAAAAGAAGCTTGGCTTTTGTCCCCTCGGCGGCATGATGTGGTGTGCCGGCAGAGCTGATGGTGGCGCTTGGCCCCAATTTTCTTTAGTAGCATAATTTGATGTGATGTGGGGGTGCCCACCCCTTTATTTTTAATAATTACCTTTTTTGGGTCCTTGGAATTGTCCTGTGCAGGTGCAGGTGCACCCCAGCTGGTGACTCCATAGTTCTGCTGGGAGACTTCAACGCCCATGTGGGCAATGACAGTGTGACTTGGAGGGGTGTGGTTGGGAGGAACAGCCTCCCTGACCTGAACCCGTGTGGTGTGTTGTTGCTGGACTTCTGTGCGAACCACAGTTTGTCCATAACAAACACCATGTTCTAACATAAGGATGTCCATAAGTGCACTTGGCACCAGGACACCCTAGGTTGCAGATCTATGATCGACTTTGTGGTTGTATCATCAGACCTGCGTCTGCATGTTCTGGACAAAACCCGTGTGTGGGAGGAGTTCGGTGAGGCTATGGAGCACGACTTTCAGTCGGCCTCAAAGAGGTTCTGGCAAACCGTCCGACACCTCAGAAGGGGAAGCAGTCCCAAGTTCACACTGTTTACAGTGCGGACGGGGGCTTGCTGGCCTTGACGGAGGATATAATTGGTCAGTGGAAGGAATACTTCGAGGCCCTATTCAATCCCACTGACATGCCTTCCGTAACGGAAGCAGAGTCGGAGGATAAGTACGTGGACAGTTCTATCACCGTGGCTGAGGTATTTGGGGTAGTCAAAACACTCCCCAATGGTAAGGCTACAGGGGTGGACGAGTTTCGCCCTGGATTTCTCAAGACTCTGGATTTTGGAGGACTGTCTTGGTTGACACGCCTCTACAACATTGCATGGAAGTCATGAACAGTACCTCTGGACTGGCAAACCGGGGTGGTGGTCCCCTTTTTTTAAAAAGGGTGACCGGAGGGTGTGTTCCAACTATAGGGGGATCACACTCCTCAGCCTTCCTGGGAAAGTCTACTCCAGGGTGGTGGAGAGAAGGGTATGACCGTTAGTTGAACCTCGGTTACAGGAGTTGTAATGCGGTTTCCGTCCCGGTCGCGGAACACTGGACCAGCTCTACACCCTTGCAAGGGTACTCGAGGGTATGTGGGAGTTTGCCCAACCGGTCTAC
>QODF01000220.1:721923-755676 GCA_024372805.1 Oostethus manadensis
ACACTCTTTTTACCTCCAGGACGTTGCTAGCAAACTCCTCCTTCAAAATCACCCCTACTCCATTTCTCTTCCTATCTACACCATGATAGAACAGCTTGAACCCTGCTCCTAAGCTTCTAGCCTTGCTACCTTTCCACCTGGTCTCCTGGACACACAATATGTCTACCTTCCTTCTCTGCATCATGTCAACTAATTCTCTACCTTTTCCTGTCATAGTTCCAACATTCAAAGTCCCAACTTTTAGTTCTAGACTCTTAGCATTCTTCTTCCTCGCCTCCTTCTTTGGCCAACAGTAATCCAGTTTCCATCGGCACCCTGTCGGTGAACAGCACCGGTGGCGGGCGTTGTTAACCCGGGCCACGTCCGATCCGGTATGGAAGTCGTTTGTCTGATTGGCATGTTCTGGTTTGGCAAAGTTTTACGTTGGATGCCCTTCCTGACACAACCCTCTGTATTTATCCGGGCTTGGGACCGGCACGATAAGACACTGGCTTGTGCCCCGTTGCGGCTACATTCTAAAAATATCATAAACATAAAAAAGGACAAATCTGCAGTCATTTTATAAAAAAATAATAATTTTATAATACACTGCTAAAAAAATGAGAGGAACACTTTGAAAACACATCAGATCTAAACGGGGGGAAAAAGGATCTTGAATATCTTTCCTGATAATAAGTAGGTGATGTATTAGTAACAAAGTGATGCCACATAATTTGATAGAAATTGAATTGATCACCCTTAGAGGGGGGAAATCAAAGAGACCCCAAAAATGAAAGTGAAAAAATGATGCAGCAGACTGGTCCATTTTGCCAAAATGTCATTGTAGCAACTCCAAATGATTCTCAGTAGTCTGTGTGGCCCCCACGTGCTTGTACACATGCGTGACAATGTCGGGGTTTGCTCCTAATGAGACCACGGATGGTGTTCTGGGCGATCTCCCAGATCTGGACCAGGGCATCACTGAGCTCCTGGACAGTCTGAGGAGGAACCTGGCAACGCCAGATGGACCTAAAGGCCCAGAGGTGTTCTATTGGGTTTAGGTCAAGTGAACGTGGGGGCCAGTCAATGGTATCAATTCCTTCATCCTCCAGGAACTGCCTGCATACTCTAGCCACATGAGGTCAGGCATTGTTGTGGACCAGGAGGAACCCAGGTCCCACTGCACCATTGTAGGTTCTGACAATGGGCCCAAGGATTTCATACGGATACCTAATAGCAGTCAGGGTGTCATTATCTAACCTGTAGAGGTCTGTGCGTCCTTCCAGGGATATGCCTCCCCAGACCATTACTGACCCACCACCAAACCGGTCATGCTGAATGATGTTGCAGGCAGCATAACGTTCTCCATGGCATCTCCAGACCCTTTCACGTCTGTCGTGTGGGCTCAGGTTGAACTTGCTCTCATCGGTGGAGAGCACAGGGCGCCAGTGGTGTAGTTGCCAATTCTCATGGTCTATGTCAACTGCCAATCGAGCTCCACGGTGCTGGGCAGTGAGCACAGGGCCCACTACAGGACATCGGGCCCTAGGCCACCCTCATGGAGCCTGTTTCTGATTGTTTGTTCAGAAACATTCACACCAGTGGCTTGCTGGTGGTCTTTTTGTAGGGCTCTGGCAGTGCTCATCCTGCTGAGGGTTTAAGGACCTTCTGCAGCCCTGTCCAGCGCTTCTGGAGTAACTACCTGTCTCCTGCAATCTCCTCCATGCTCTTGAGATGGTGCTGGAAGACACAGCAAACCTTCTTGCAACGGTACGTATTGATGTGCCATCCTGGAGGAGTTGGACTACTTGTGCAACCTCTGTAGCATCCAGGTAGCGCACCATGCAATCAACAGAGATGTTGATCCAAGCCAAATGAAAAACTACAGCAGTAGAAAGTCAGTAAAAAATCAGCCATAAGAGACGAGGAGACAGTGGCCTCAACCTGGAAAACCATTCCTGTTTTGGGGTCTGTCTTATTGTTGCCCCTCTGATGCATCTGTTGTTGATTTCATTAACAACCCCCTCTGCTACTTAACTGACACGATCAATATTCCAGAAGTTTGCCTGATAGGTTACTATGATTAAAAAGTGTTCTTCTCATTTTTTTGAGCAGTGTACAAATAAAGTCCAAATATTAAGAAACCACCCTCCCCATCCCCCGGCCGATTTAATTGAATTGCTCTGCCACAGAGCTGTCCAGCTCAGAGCCAATGACGAGGCCTGCCTTCCTCACCAGTTTGTCCAGGCGTGTGGCATCCTTCTTCAGGGTGCTCCCCCAGAACACAACTGGATACTACATTATCAGTTTTTCTCTGAGGTGCTGGGAACCAAGGACTATGATTTCACTTTTATCCGAGTTTACTTGTAAAACGTTTGAGGTCATCCAGCTCTTTAAGTCGGTTAGGCACACCTGGAGTTCGGATAGCTGACTAGCTTGGTTAGCTTTCATTGATAAGTACAGTTGAGCTTGGGTTTGTGTAGGGTTCCACAACTGTGGAAGACTCTTGACCCAGGTGCCAACTATAGAAGACGTCCTGTATCGCTACAGTCCCAAAGAGACCATACCTGCTGAGCTGAATGACTTCAGGCCGGTAGACCTGCTCTCCTATGTGATGAAGACCATGGAACGGCTGCCGCTTTATCACCTAAGGCCACACATCTACCATGCCCTCGACCCTCTGCAGTGTGCATACCGTGACAAAGTAGGAATTGAGGACGCCATCATTTTCTTGCTCCACCGAGCTCTCACTCACCAGGACAGAGGCAGTGGTGCTTTGAGGATTACATTTTTTGACTTCTCCAGTGTCTTAACACCATCCAGCCTCAGCTCCTCAGGGAAGAACTGACACGAATGGGAGCAATATCACACCTGGTGGCCTGGATCACAGACTACCTGACTGGCAGACCTCAGCACGTGCGACTGTGGAAGTACAGGCCTGACACTGTGACCAGCAGCACAAGAGCACCGCAGGGGGCTCTGCGCTCTCCTGTTTTGTTTACCATGTACACGTAATTTGGAATTTTTTAAGAGGGCTGTTTTTGTGCTGTGGTGCATCCTAAAGTCAAGTGTGTAAAATAAGAAACTAGGAAGTGGAAGGTCTTGTGGAAGGAGTGAGTGCTTTGTTGACATGCAAATAAATGAATTAACTGAATTACAGCCATCCTGACGTGAAATTATTACAATACTTTTAGGGTAGGACTAATCATGTGACATACTCATACTTCCATTTGTGGTGTGATTTAGCGGCTAGAGCGCCACTTCCTGTGCGAGTTCCCGGTACCATGACAGAGGAGTCCGGGCACAGTGAGGGAAGACAGCCACTGTATCCACGAGCCGAATATCCAGCGTCCAACATAAAACTAACTTAACCACAGTACCCTGCGGACATGTCTGCAAGGTGGCGATGCCTTTTCTTCTTCATGCGGGTGGCGGATGTCAAGTGGCAAACAGCTTTGAGGCGCATTTACCGCACCTACCATGTTGGAGTACAGGATCGACCCAATCTCGTGGTCGAAGCCAATGTTTGCCTATTTTTAACATACAGTGGATTGGCAGCCGATACCGATCCTGAAAATCGGATCGGGGCGTCCCTAATTTGAACAACAGCTTTCCCATTCTAATTTTAGTAAATAAATGACCTATATATTAGTAAATGAATACTGCCTGACAGTGTCAATCAAAAAGAGGGGTACTACCTGTGTCAAAGCAGAATTCTGTGCAGGCGGCATCAAACACACCAGATTGACTGGCTTCTCCTCAGCACTTGCGTGAACCTCTCACCTGAAGAGCGAGAGTAATGAGAGACAGGGTCTTATGATGAGACTAATCAGCCCAGCTCTTGACCCGGGTGCCAATGAGGTGGACGCAAGGGAAGGGAACCCGGCACCGCTTGACAACTTCCCTGACCTGTGTGTGTCATTTCAGGAGATGGGAACTGGCAGGCAGAGAGGATTCGTGTTCGGTTCATACAGTCTACTAAATAAATGCATTTGCAGACAGAGTCCAGGGTGTACCCCGCCTCCCTCCCGAAGTCAGCTGGGATAGGCTCCAGCATACCTGTGACCCTAATGAGGATAAGCGGTATAGAAAATGAATGAATGAATAATCTTTTTCTTCATAGTTAACTCAGATAAAAATTCCTGTCACAGTTTTATGTAATACATAATAAATCAGATCACTAAAATAATCATACGATTTAACGATGTGTTAATAACTAGCTAGTGCTCTGCTAGCGTTGCTAGCTGAGAATTCAGTGTGGATGGTTGCCATGGCGCCAGCTCATGTTACACTGACCGTGACCCCTTGTTGGTACACTGCAGGCGCTCGCATGCAATCAGCGTGCGGCTAAACAGGAAACAATACTTGACACGTTGATCAGATGTGTTTATTGGTAATACTGCTACAGGGAGGAATACGTGTTGTGGGTAAACATGTAAGTGCATCTGCCCATCACACTATCACTGGAATGGCCAGTCATTAAGAATATTCACATCACAAAAAGTACAATTCCTTATGAAAAAAAACAAAGCTGGTTTCAAAAACATGTCATATTTCTTATACGTTTTTGGACATGATCACAATAGACTCCTGATAAAATGTTGAGACCAATTGTAAAATTGCAAGAATTTAGATTTTTCACTGTTGGAGGTTCTAAGCACAGCTTCAAAATGCAAAAAGCAGAAATGGGAGTGAGACAAAATATGCCATTTATTGCAAATAGGCAATTAAACTGAAATATCAAAAGTTTAAAACCGTAGCTTAACGCCGTGAAACCTCTTCACATAGCCACCTGCCGTTTGACGCCCCTGCGCAACCTCGAGCTCTATTGTTCCAAGGAAGGAAAAACAGAACTGCTCATAATGGCACCATATTCACTGTGCTGTGCTGGAAACACCTCAGGTGGAATCTCCTTGTTATTCCAGTAACGTTGGAAGTCACCAGGACCATCAAGGTTACATTTTTGCTCACTTCATTTCACCCTTCAATGTCCCACGTTTGGTGCTCTGCTGCAAAATCCAAGGCCATTTTGTGGCGTTGACAGAAGATGTTTCTTAAAACCGCCGTCTGATGGTTATTGGATGGCCCTCAACACCAGTAACTTTCATTGTGGGAGAAGATGGTCCTGTGTCTCAGGGCAGGTGACATTTTCTTTTGGGTCTACCACTTGACTTTTTTGTTCCAGGGCCTCAGGTTGTGTGAAGAAGTTTGAAACAACTTCAGCAGCAATAGTGTTGAGGTTGTGGGAGGCCTTGCATATGCAGCTCAATAATCCCACTGTGTTGAAAGAGAGAAAGCTTGTTTTCCTTTGCCATCAAGCAATCATGACAGCGTGAATACCTGACAGAAAATGACACAGAATGCACATTTTGCCAAGATTTAAAGGATAAAACGTTGATGAAGAACCTATTTCACTTTAATGCTTGTTTTAATTGCTTCTTCATTGCTTAAGCATTTTGAAGCCCTACTTAGAACCTCCATAAGATCCAACAATGCAAAATGTAAATTTTAAGGTCTTAAGATTGAAATCAATTCTTGACCTCACACTTCAACTTGCATAGTGAACACCTGATATCACAAGCGGGCAATGAACAGCACTATTTAGAAATATTTCGAGGAGGGCATCATCTTGTCTAGTTGCGCGGCTGTCAGAGTCTCCAGCAAACCTCTTAAAAAATTATAGCGTTTCAAGACTAAATGATGCATACTGGACGTGTCGTCCCCCATGGCCTCTTAATCTTGTGTCACTGCGCTTACAGCAACTCCATGAGGAGTATAAACTAACAAGGGTGGAGTGGATCACCAGTCAAGCACTGCCTGTAGAGATGATTGCACTATACATAATAAGTGCTCCCTGCATCAAGGAAGTGACACAGCAAACCCTCTGAGGAACATTTGCAAGGTCAAGGTGTAACACTGCCGTTTGGCAAAAAGCCAAGTGCTTCAGTTTCTACCTGGAGTTACACGACTGTGACAGCCAGCTTTCCCAGCATGCATCTCTGGGAGAAGAGCTTACTTGGGCCAGTCCACTTTGGCAAAGAAGGGATGAGATTTGATGTCGTCCACTCCGGCCACTCCTGCGCCCAACCTTTCTGTGGGGTTGTACTGCAGCAACTGATAAAAAAAACCACAGGATGACCTGAACATTCATAATACCGTCAGCCCTCGCAATAACTTGGTTGGATTGTTGCTACCTCACAATAAATAATGGCTGTTTTGTTGGTGACTATGGTCTATAACAGTATTAGTCAAAACATATGGAAATGCAAGTTATATGTGGTATTCTGGTCACTAGGTGGCAGTGATGGCACAAAACATTGCCTTACATGACGTTAACGTAACACTGCATGGAGTCACCCGTGGTAATTCCCACATGACAGAAAAAGTCTCCTTCCAGTCCATGTGGAAGTGGTATGTTTTGCCTTCTTAAGTTTAGAAGAAATACATTTGAGGCTAACCGATTAGCTGATTAGGCCGCCTCAAACCCCTGCAGCGAGTCTAAAAGGGCTCTTCTAATGATATAAAACTTATTTAGAAAATCATAAACAGGTTTTCTATGCTCTACCTACAAAAGTATTACCATAAATAAACATTGAGGCCTATATTGCGGAAATGAATTTAGTGCGGTCGGTTTTGGAAGCAATTAACCGCTATAAGTGAGGGACAACTGTAATGAGGTCCTACGATGATTACATATACTGCAGGTCAAAAATAATCACAAGACAAATATGGTACCTACTCACCAGACACTTCATTGGGTACACCTGCAGTACTGGTGAGGCATTATACAATATTTATCAGTTTTGAAATAGTGGACTTTTCCCTGAACAAACTTGACTCTGTATTACTCTAAGCTTCTAAGTCAGGGGAGGGCAAAATGCCCCAAAAGAAATAGTCAGATGCAATCTGTAGCTTGCACATAAACATAAACACACACACACACCAACTGCACCAATGTGGGCATACGAATAAAAATGAGCTACGCACAACACGCATGCCAAAACTACACCCACATATTCCATCCATGAGTACTCTCTCCAAACATCACATCGTGTTCGTCACACTTCTGCTTGATTGTGAAATATATTAAGTAGGCCATCAGGGAAGTAAACAAGGAGGGATGTTAACCTACTCTTGATATCCAATGTTTCATAGTTCACATTGTTGTTGCCGCCGGACTATCCAGCATGCCTTGCGGTCACTTGTAAACAACATCTTAAGTTATGTCGTATGTCTGGCGCTTTATGGTTATCACCCACATAGTTGATTTATATGACGTGGATGTGTTTTTGTTTCGTTTCAATGACCGCTTACATTGAGGGCCTCAGACAATTTTTTTAGCCCAATGTGGCCTGCGAGTCCGAAGGTTTTCCCACCTCTGCTTTAAGTGCATATTAGTAAGGTATCTACAAAAATTTCAATGTAAAGTGCTGGCCAGAACTTTGAATGTATTGCACCACCATACAAGTTGCCCACCCCTGCGGCGGTAATGCACCAAAATAATGGATACCAACTGCCGTAAAAACCAAGAAGAAAAATCTGCCCTCCCATTGGTTGGTTACGCAATTTATATGGTAAATTCTTATCTCACTATACAAAAATTCCATGACACAAAAGCCCCCAAGGAACGAATTGGGGACATTTATACAACATATATTTACACAACATTAATAACATATTACATTCTCAATTGCTTAATCAAAATGAGAAATATATTAAATATGATATATATATATATCATGATAAATCTATACATCTCATGGCCTATGAAATTATTTATTTCATGATTTATTAATTGAAATGCAGTATCCTATTTTTTCATGACACTGCAGCAAATTTTAGTGTGTTAGGTGCCTATAAATAGGTTTTAATTTAATTGTACTTATAATGAGGTAAGATGATATATATATACACATATATATATACATATATACATACACACTATATATACATATATATATATATATTTTTTTTTTTTTATGTCGCCTTTGTTGTGTGTAAACGTGATACTGTGTAAGAGGACATGATAGGGTCACCTGCTCCAGTAATGATCTGGCTTCCTCTGACACCGATTCAGGGATGCTGAGAGTTGTGTGGCGTCCGATTCCTGCTGGATGGCACTGGAACAGCGACTGCGAGGAGAGATAACTATCAGTGCAAACACAGCAAAAATGACCCACCAGGGTAGAGGAGGAGGCTGAGGGAAACCACCCGCTGAGCCTCCATCGGAGTGGGAGCGCACGCACGGGAGGAGGCCAGAGCAACCTGAAACAACAATGATGACGGCAACCACAAAAAGACCGCTTTTTTATTTTTATTTTTTGCTCATGTTGCTCTTTCTTGGAACTGTACGGAAAACATGAGCGTGGAAAGGTCAAACAGGAACGTTTTTAAAACAATGCCACAGCCAAAAAAGTATCTCTAAGGTAGCACAAGACCTGTAAGTGCTCCCATAAACCACACAATAAAGCCTTATTGTTCAAATAATTGACAATAATGGACATAATCACCATGTTGCAGCAGCGCATCTTCCAACGCATGGAAAGAATTGAAAAAACACAACACGGCAAAGCGGCGTGTGTGTGTGTGCGTGTACTGGGGACCCAATGTGTGTTCCCCCCTTCCCCTCCCCATCAGCTGGATCTGTTGCCTCTCTCCCTCTCTCCTGATACGAGCTGCAGGAGTTCTGGCAGGGTTCCTGGCTGCAGTCAAGACTGCTCCAGGCAAGATCTTATCCTGCAAGGATCAAGAGACACTATTTGTGCTTTGAATGTGTTTATGTGTGTGTGTGTGTGTGTGTTTATTCTTGCCAGCACGGTACCCAGACGTAATCATCAAAAGAGACATCTGTGTGACTGACTTTGTTTTTTCCCCAGGTAAGTGTGTGTGTGTGTGTGTATAACACTCACAACCCAATAACACTAACCTAACACCCCCCAACCCATGTTCGGGACGCTGACGGCCAACATTGATGGCTGATAAGAAAATATGGCCACTGGCAAGCAGTTAAAACTCCAGCTGAATTTAATAGAGAATGAAAAATTGAAGGGCCCAATTTGCACATGCACTGCTTAAACTGTATTGTGCTCATGTACCAGTGGAGCCTCCAATGTCAAACACAACTCAAGCATTTATTTAACCAGCTACAGTTGAACCTCTGATTTGTCCTAACTTCTTTTCTCGTAGAAAATAATAGAAAAGAACAGGCTACTTTAAATAACATTCTTAACTGTCATACAAGCGTAAAAATAAGCTAACTTTTATGCATGAAGACACAAAAATACAGTCCCTTGTTTATAACGGTGAAGTGGTTCCAGACTGTTGTAAAATGTACATACATATTATCATTTATTTTATTATCATTATTTCTCTAATTTGCTTTATATACATAGTAGATCTCTGTTCTTAAGAATCGTCTTGAAACTTATGCTGTCATGGTCTTTGTATGCGATTGAAACATGCAGCTGCGGGGTGGAAGGTCAAGAACAGACTGACTATAGATAAGAGTGAAAACATTCTGTTCTAACGATGACTGCATTATCTTCCCACCATTAAATCAAAAGACTATGTTGGCACATTGCAGCTTGAGTGGAACCCCTTCCCTTTAGGGCTGCGACGGGAGATATGCAACTAGGAACACCCAAAGAAAATAAAAAAAGAGGAGACGGCAGAGTGTTTTTTCAGAGCGGCTGGAAGATGTAACTGAGTACATCTCTGTCCGTTCTCTTTGCGAGTAAAAAGCAACTTCTGTTGTCTTCTTTCTTGTTAGGAATGTTTTAGGTTGCTTGAACCTGACACAGACCAATCATGTAAATTAATTTCTGCAAAGTAGGATTCAATGTTAATAAATACAACATTTACCAAGTTAGAGTCTATAAAGCCTGTTTATGATTTTCTAAATACAATTTTTAACATTATTACAGTCCTGTAGACATGACATAACATGCCAATAGTCCCCTTTACACTCCTATTATTCATTGTTTACATTACATTGCATAACTCTTATGTAGGGGCTCAGGAAGGCTGCTAGCAAGGAAAATAGTCAGCTAACAAGCTAGCGAGCTTACCAGTCAGCCTCAAATGTATTTTTTCTGATCTTAAATAGCCAGAATGCTACCACTTCCACATGAGATGGAAGAAAAACATTTTTTTCACTCATCAAAAACACAATATTGCGAGGGACGACTGAACAACTAAAGTACAATCCAATGACATGGCTTTTGACATTTTGTCATACAAAAGAAAAAACTACAGGAGCCAGATGAATATATAAGGAATTCTGAGGTCCTATCGATAAGTCCAGAAACATTAACGAATAGCTTAAAAAAAACTCTTGGCTCTGACGAGGCAAGACTGTGCCACAAGTGGGTTAGCGTTAGCCAATCAAACACTCCTTTTCTCCTAAGTGCTGCTGTAAACACATGTTGTACACAAACATGGCATCGATCCCGCGGGACCGTGAAAGTCCGCAAAAAGGATGATTGGCAGAAACTGCCAAAAAACTGCCTGCAGCTGCGACCTTCCCCATACCTGAAGACACCGTCCCCCGTCAGACCGCGAACCACTCCGTGCCACAGTATATACTTCTGAGAGGCCGCTACTTTTGTTTCGTTTTGTTAATTGTAGTGACGTTGTGCTTTTTAGTAATGGAAGTGGAGCCACCGGACTAAGTTTCGTTGTTTATAGTGTGCAATGACCGTAAGCATACACAGCTATTTGGTTAAGGCCAGACTTACAGGTAAAGTTTGTCAAATCCAACTTTTTTTGAGGTGTTCCAACTCCAAGTGTGCACAAACTACACTTAAAAATAAATTTAAAAAATATTAAATACGAAGTTATGGGTAGCAATCTTAAGATGCAGAAAGCTAAAAAAAAACGAATGTGCATTCACTACAAGACTAAGCACTTTTTTGAATAGTTGTTTGTCACATTGTACTGAGCAGCCAGTAGAGAGCCATGTCTACCACTTTTAAAACGTCACTGTTGGTTCCATTTCCTGTTGTACGCTTGTCATCACAGCAGAAAGCCAAATAAAAAAGTGAGACAAGCACATTTAGATTAAGGTTTAAAAGATTTGCTGAAGTCACACGGCAGGCATCCCCCCTCCCATGAGCTCACCACTCGTAGGACGGGCCAAAGGGGTCGGGTGCAAAGTGAGCTGGGCGGCTGGAGGCAGGGGCTTTGGCGGTCTGATCCTCGGCTACAGAAGCTAGTTGTCGGCACGTGGAATGTCACCTCTCTGGCGGGGAAGGAGCCTGAGCTGGTGCGTGAGGTGGAGAAATTCCGGCTAGATATAGTCGGACTCACCTCAACGCACGGCAGGGGCTCTGGAACCAGTCCTCTCGAGAGGGGCTGGACTTCATTCCACTCTGGTGTTGCCGGCAATGAGAAGCAACGGGCAGGGGTGGCAATTCTTGTTGCCCCCCGGCTTCAAGCCTGCACGTTGGAGTTTAACCCGGTAGACGAGAGGGTAGTTTCCCTACGCCTTCGCGTGGGGGGACGGGTCCTGACTGTTGGGGGACCGGAGGGTGTGTTCTAGCTATCGTGGGATCACAATTCTCAGCCTCCCCAGTAAGGTCTATTCAGGGGTTCTGGAGAGGAAGATCCGCCGGATAGTCGAATCTCGAATTCAGGAGGAGCAGTGTGGTTTTCGTCCTGGTCGTGGAACTGTGGACCAACTCTATACTCTCGGCAGGGTCCTTGAGGGTGCATGGGAGTTTGCCCAAACAGTCTACATGTGTTTTGTGGACTTGGAGAAGGCATTCGACCGTGTTCCTCGGGGAATACTGTGGGGAGTGCTCCGGGAATATGGGGTATCGGACCACCTAATCCAGGCGGTTCGTTCCCTGTATGACCGGTGTCAGAGTTTGGTTCGCATTGCCGGCAATAAGTCGGACCCGTTTCCAGTGAGGGTTGGACTCCGCCAGGGCTGCCCTTTGTCACCGATTCTGTTCACTACTTTCATGGACAGAATTTCTAGGCGCAGCCAGGGCGTTGAGGGGTTTCAGTTTGGTGGCCGCAGGATTCGATCTCTGCTTTTTGCAGATGATGTGGTCCTGTTGGCTTCATCGAGCAGTGACCTTCAACTCTCACTGGACCGGTTCGCAGCTGAGTGTGAAGCGGCTGGGATGAGAATCAGCACCTCCAAGTCCGAGTCCATGGTTCTCGCCCGGGAAAGGGTGGAGTGCCATCTCCGGGTCGGGGATGAGGTCCTGCCTCAAGTGGAGGAGTTTAAGTACCTCGGGGTCTTGTTCACGAGTGATGGAAGGATGGAACGCGAGATGGACAGGCGGATTGGTGCGGCGTCTGCAGTGATGCGGACTCTGCACCGGTCTGTCGTGGTGAAAAGAGAGCTGAGCCGAAAGGCAAAGCTCTCAATTTACCGGTCGATCTACGTTCCTACCCTCACCTATGGTCATGAGCTTTGGGTAGTTACCAAAAGGACAAGATCGCGGGTACAAGCGGCCAAAATGAGTTTTCTCCGCAGGGTGGCTGGGCTCTCCCTTAGAGATAGGGTGAGAAGCACTGTCATCCGGGAGAGACTCGGAGTAGAACCGCTGCTCCTCCGCATTGAGAGGAGCCGGATGGGGTGGCTCGGGCATCTGGTTAGGATACCTCCCGAACACCTTCCTGGGGAGGTGTTCAGGGCACGTCCAACCGGTAGGAGGCCTCAGGGAAGACCCGGGACAAGTTGGAGAGACTATGTCTCTCAGCTGGCCTGGGAAGGCCTCGGCATCCGCTGGGAAGAGCTAGACGAAGTGGCCGTGGAGAGGGACCTCTGGGCTTCCATGCTTAGGTTGCTGCTCCCGCGACCCGACCTCGGATAAAAGGAAGAAAATGGATGGATGGATGGACACGGCAGGCATGATGACAGTGCATTTTTCCTCGCTTTTGAAAAAATACTGCTAACAAACTATCGCAATATTTAACCCAGCAATAAATTATCAATGTGCTTTCACCATCTATCATTCAGGATTATTAAAATACAATAGCTACAAACATCTTCCACCGTTCTACCTCAATGAGTCACCATTTTACATGTCATCCAGAAGAACCATGTCACAAATGCGGCATAAAATTGGCCCGAAGTTACAGAAGAAAAAGAACGGAAAGCAGAAAAAGACAAAAACAAAAAATGACGCCTATGGCTGACTCAGGCGCTGAAGTGAAATCGAAAAGATGCGCCAGAACGATCAAGTGCGGACTCACTTTGGCTTTCATAGTGTGGATGGATCATATCGTATCGTGAGGTATCCTGAGATTCCCAACCCTACTTTTGACATATACTTTCTCCCACAGAAAATTGGTTGAAATGAATATGAATCCCAAGACCTTTGGGAAGATGTGATTTGACCAGACAAAAGTTGGACTTTTTCTGCTGTCCAGCAGAAGAAAAACAAAATATAGACTTTGGAATGTGGACGAATGACAAAAATTCTGCAAAGATGAGTGGGCCAACATTCCTCCTCAGCGCCGTAAGAGACTCCTTTCAAGTTATGCCCTGACTGCAGTTGTTGCTGCTACGGGTGGCAATCCCTTTTTCACACAGGGCCTTGTAGGTTTGGATTTCATTTAAAAAAACGACTAATATTTCATATTTGTTTGACAATCTCAAACATTTAAGTGTAACAAACATGCAAAAAAGAAATATCAGGAAAGGGCAAACACTTTTTCACACCACTGTAGCCCCGAGATGATCCCTCGCAACTTCCAGGTCTTGAGAGATAAACCCTGACAACCTGAAACCCTCGGACCGGCTGAGCTATCTATCTAGCACTTTGGAGATCTGCCCCGGTCTTATCCTTCAGCGCAGACGCAAGGTTGGTGCTAGTGCTCCTCGAGCCCAGCAGTGCTCCAGGAGCCAGGAAAGAAGCCCACGGAGAGCTGACCCCGTGGCCCAGCAGATGGAGCTCAAGCTGGGGGAGAAAGTCACACAGACACCCCTGGTGCTCCCGGAGAACCAGAGCGAGAGACGGCAGCCAAGATGCACATCACTCACACAAAAACAACACATACTACCTGGCAAGACCATAAGGAGTGAGAGAGCTGCCAATCAACCTGCAGATATCCCACGCAACAAAGACAGTCTTCTGAACTCACCGTGCCTGTCAGAAGCTCATACAGGATGGCGCCCAAACTCCACCAATCGCAGGCAGCCGTCTCCTCACTGATGCCCCCCACCTCTGAAATAAAAACACAATATCATTATTTGATGAGACAACACAGATCCACAATAAATTCAACTTCCTTGCACAAAATTCACCTACTTCAGTCTGAAACCCTTCACACTGTTACAGAACACTATCTTGAATCACTTAGCAATTCACCCAAGTGACACACTTGCTTCATGATGAGTGCACACACACACGCACACACGCACACACACACATGCGCACGCACGCACCCACACACAAACAAGTGTGTGTCATAAAGGGCTTATTTGCATAATAAAAAGCAGTTACATTGAGGAACCCGTCTGTGCCGCAACTTCACACCATCTGCATGACCCGACCTCAATTGCAAGGCTCTACAAAACGCGCACATCAAGAAATGTAAAGCGTGAACACAAGAGAACAATAGAGCAGTTTTTCTTACATGTTCCTTAGGAAAATGTTAACCTGGTACATGTTAAACACAGGACGTCAACTATCAGTAATTGCTAAACTACAGAGAAGGGATCGGATTAAAGAAGCTCAGCTTCTTCCTACTCCTTTTCAAATATAGTCACACCTCGGTTTTCGTACGCTCCAGCTTTGGCTTTCATCAAAAATGTTTGTGAAAATATTGTCTCGATTTTCATACAATATTGCAGGAACAAAACCAGTTAGTGTGCCTTGTACTGTTATCATTCCGCCAAATCGAGTGTCTGATTGAAGCATCCTATGTGCTGTTTTTCTGAGTGAAAAACTAAATAACCTGTCATGGGGCCATGGATGGGTTGTAGGTGCCACCAATTTGATAAATATGGTGAAAACATTCAATATATACACTCCCACCTCACCAGGATGTATGGGAAGTGTGAAGCAACAATAGGTTCCATCCATTTGTCCTTTATAATTATTAGGATCGTTACATAATTATATATAATTATAATAATTATTAGGAGCTAGTTTTCTGCACGTAAAACTGTAATTTTTCTTTGTAAAACACAATATAGAATATCATATTTTTGGGTGAATAGAACAGATTAACTGGATTTGGGTGTTTGAAAATGTTGTTTTTTGTCAAATCTTTTGGAACAAATTCATTATTATTAAGAAAACCGTGGAACCACTGTATGTTAAATTGTGCAAGTGTAAACGTTATGTGCTACCACTTTGAAATAAACTAAACCATTACCCTCTCTCTTTCTAACCCCTACACATTCTGAATTTCCTTTCAGGTTTGGAATGTTATTTCTTGACAAGCAAAAATATTTAATAGGGTTTAATATTTACAAAGACATCATTTCTTTCATCTCCAACTCGTCGCACTTTTGATGATTTTTTTTCATGAATTACTTGCAGGATTCAACACAATTCTTTATACAGAAGCCCAAAAGGTGAAAATTTTATGAGAAATCTGTATTAGAAAAGTTTTACCGAGGACACACGACTGGCCGGGGTGTGTGTGCGTGTGTTAAAGTCAAAAAGTGTGTCCCCCGTGCATGCTGGCTCCGCTCGGCACCAGATGGCTTCTCGTGCCGCTCAACTTTGCTTTGCTCCCCGGAGGGCAGGTGGAGGAGGATCACCCAGGGGGTCTGTGACCCAGTGTGTGCCCAGAGATCAGGCTCCTCAGCTGGGGGAACATGAGAGACAAAGACCCCTCGTCTCCTGGAGGGGAACTCGGAGGGGGCCTGTGTGGCTCTAAAAAAAAAAAAAAAAGAGAGAAATAAAAAAAAAATAAAAAAACACACACACATGCAAACACACACAGCTAACTGAGCAACCGGTCTTCAGGGCTCCCCAGGACTACTGTTTTGACAGCCAAGGAGAGAAGATCGTCATTGAACAGACTAGTGATACCTGCGTAGCTGCTGGCTGGAGGGGTGATTGTGGACACACACAAACACACACACGTCTCAGAGCAAGGTCGATGTCATCACAATGGATTAATGTCTAAGAAGCCGCAGGGAGAGTACAGTGGAGCTGGCTACACTTACCGCTCTGTCAGAGCGAGGCAGGGAGAAGGGGAGAAAGAGGATGGGAAAGGGGGAATTAACCGCGTCCAGAGGCCACAGGTCATCGAGAACTAACTCTTCTGTGCCTTCAACTGACATGTGCTGCTCCGCCACGGCACATAATACTTGAGATGGGAAAAGCAGAAGCGTTCAACAATACTGTAGGTTCACCTTATGCCCCCTTCTTTTTCTTCCCTTTTCTATCAAACAATGCAGCACACACCCTCCTGCTCCATCTCCTCTCTCTTGTGGGCCATAAGGAACTCTCTCTCTTCTGCTGCCATGCATCAACTTCCCCAAACACTTAACAGGCCACTCTATTGAAAGAGGTAGTAGCGTTTAAGCAGGTAAGGAAGTACCAAGACCAAAGTCAAACACACTCTGTTGATTTCCAAGTTGTTCTCATTTCACAATATTTTTTTGAAATGATATGTTGCCATCATAAAGCCTCTGTTAACAAAACTGTCACCGTTTCAAAGTAACATTTGAACATTACTACATGTACAGTCATCGTTTGCTACGATGCCGTTTGAGCATGGCTCTCTCTCTCTCTCTATTGTGGTTTTTAAAAAATGAATAACTTCATAAATGATTGCTGTTCTGTGGGTTGACTACGGCCTATTAATCAAAAATATGCATATTTCAGCAAAATGTACTCAACTTTTGCCCAAATTAAGCATTTTCAACAATAAAAATGACTAAATGCACTAAAATAAAAGTACAGTAAAAACAATTAAGAGCACAACGTTACTGACTGTTCGTGAGACCCCCACTAAAGCGCCAGACTTGAACAACCGGCTTTTATTGAAGGTGTACATTATCTCACAGCAGGCCTAATAACGATAACATAAAAAGAATTATGATTACACGGGTTACCGTTGCGCCCACACACCACAACAAGCTAAAACTTAACTCTGAAAAAATTTGGGCATGAACAGATGTGGCTGGAGGCAACCTTCAAATGTACTTTGATGGAAGATGAAAGTTATAATACACTCGAGCAGCATTCAGCAGCTGTATCTATCTCTGCTTGTGCTTTAAAATGTTGGTTGCACTACTCTGCTGTTGGTGGGATTTAGGCGGACATGCCAGACAGATGCCAGACAAGACAAAAAACCCAACAATGAACTCATCATTACCACTCATCATTGAACAGTTTGCTCCTTACTGCTATTACACCATTGGTTCTGGCACTGATGTGTTGCATAATACACAGTTTTGTAATTGACCATGTAGTCAAAAAAAAGATGTGTTGCTTTGCTACTTTGTGATATACACCAAAACATAATTAAAGAAAAAAATAAGACGCTATAGCAGCCTTTTTTTATAGCAGTACTCTTTTGTGGTGGAATCACACACACCAGAAACCACACGAAAAGCCGAATATTTTTAATAACTGTATGTGCGGGTAAGTTAATGATTTGTCACTATAAAGGAACCCCCACCCCGTATCCACGTATGACCTCACAGGTGTTTTACAGTCACCTCACCTGTGAAGGAAAACCAACAAATTACCTTTTTAGAATCCATTTGCTTGTGCTGCTCAAACATTTAACCACTTGTTTTTGTGCTGTGTGTATTTTTTCTAACTAAAAACATTTGTCATCTGATGCTTATCAGTGATGACAAAATTGTGAGAAAGTAAATAAACATGAGTGCAGAATAAACACATTATTACAATGTCACTGGATTTTCCATGTCCACTCCCCATTTTTTTTTTTTTTTTGGGTGTGAATGCGTGCGCTTTTAAAAACATGTTTCCCTCCTTCTTATACACACACACACACACACACACACACAGCGAGTAGACCCCCTGCTAGCTCTCTGGCAAACAGTCATAAATCTGTCACCAGGAATGAAGCCATAGAGCTGACCCTGTCTGGATAAACAGCAATACATAACAAGGGCAGGAGAAGCACATACACACGCACACACGCACACATTATTTACATCCATGTATTAAATGCAGAGCTGTGTGTTTTAGACTACACTTTAAAAAAGTGCGGCCATAGGCCACTCTAGACTTGGATGCTCAGCAGCAGAGGTGAAACACGCCCCCTACTGGCTGATGATACAAATGACTCCAGTGTGACATCCAAATGAATATGATTAAAAAAGAATTCTGGATTAATAACAGATTGTGAGTATTGGCTCTTATCCATTTACTCACCTTATTTAGATAAGCTTAAACATGTTTTTAAATTAAATATCCTCAGCTGTAAAATGATATTATAAACACAGAAAGCTAAACATCAAACCTAATCCCTGATCTTGAGCATTGCACTAAGAGCAGGATTATTCAGATCATTTAATCAATTCCGCTCCTCATCTCAATAATTTCAAAAAACATAATAAGACGAGCACACACCCTAACTTTTAAAAACCTAAGAATTGCAGTTGACAGATTTTTTTTAATTAAGTGTCTGCTTCAATTCAGTGATTCTAAATGAACAAAATAAAATAATACTACTGCGTGTTACCTTCTTGGTTATTTTCCAAGTAAATACTAATATTAATAAGGTGCAAAAATATATGTTACAAATACTTTAAGATCATTTAATTGTAATTTAAATTGTATTTGTATTATGTGTAAAATGTCAAAATAGTAAAATGATATATTTTCTTAGAAACACAATTTATGCATATTTTAAATTTTCTTTTCTTCTTTTAAGAAAAATTACAATTAGACAATTTAAATGATACTATTAATTTTTTATGCATGCAGTGCCTGAACTCATCCATTCCTGGCCACTGGAACAACTGGATGCCTGGACTAATGAAAATTAAAAGAGCATTATAAGAAATAAAAATGCACACTTTGAGATAAAATCTGCTATTGCACACGTGACCGTGCAGAAGGTACTGTATAAATATGAATAGAGAATACAAAAGTGCAAGTGAGAGTGAAGGTTACAATTGAGATATTTTCTGCATGAAAGGTGTACTTAAACACGTTATATGAAGTAGAGAGAGTAGAAACATGATCCAGTGGCAGTTTGCTTTAGACAGCTTTTAAACAACATGCCATTGCTCCCACAAATCCTACTGGGGGGCAACAAACACGCTTAAGCACGCTTGCTGTCTCATTGTTGCAATGCAGCACCCTCTACAGGACAACAGGACAATGACAAGCTCTGCTCCATATTGAATTCAGGGAATATTGTGGGTATGGAAAGTTCGGAGAAAGTGTTTGGGTCAGTGAATTTCAAAAAGTTGCAAGTAATGCCTCACCTGGTGCAGCATACATATTAGTGCAGGCCTCTTTGTCACAGGATTCCTCCACGTCACCCCAGCTGCAGAAGTAAGTAAGTTGAACATGGCCTGAAGGGAGAGAAACACAAGGCTATTCAGCTGCAACCTCTTTCAAGTGTCACTCTTACTTTCCAAACAGTTTGCCCACCTCTAAAGCACTTCCTTCCACCCTTCCTTTCCACTTCTCTACTTGCCCCTTCGTGAGCTGTTCAAGCACACCGCCTCGGCGATTACTCCTGTTTAGCCGCTACCCGTTAACGCCATCATTAGAACTAATGGTGTCATTACGTAGCCACGGCCATTAGCCTGGGCTAGCCAGAATGATGCACCACAGTACTCTGTTGATGGACCCTTTAGAACAATCATTACCACGGGGGAGACTAAAACAGCCACTCAGCTAATTAGACGCTTGTTGATAACAAGGTGGAGAGAGATGATGGTAGGACGACAACAGAAGAAAATGGGGAGGAATTTGTGACAGAGTAAAACACACATGGTCTTTTCTCTTAATTTTGGCAAAAAAGAACATCTTCGTCGAGACAGAAATGGGTACATTGGAAGCTCTAAAGTCAGTGGGAGTGCACTACTGGCTGCAACCACCAGAGGCGCTGATGTCAGCTATGGTGTGTTGAGACGTTCCACTATGACTCCTCCCCTAGCATAGAAATAGGAGTTTAGAAAATTCATGGAAATTTTTCAATCCAATTCCATTAATCCAATTATCCATTTTCCATGCCGCTTATCCTCACTAGGGTCGCGCGGGTCTGCTGGAGCCGAAACTAGCTGACTTCGGGCGACAAGCTGAGTACACACTGGACTGGTCCCCGGTCACTCGCAAGACACATACAGTATAGTCAAACAACCATATCTCACTCACATTCATACTTTTTCCCCCACACAATTAAAAATAATAAATCAATTCCTTTTCACAATTTTCCATCAAAGACGTTTAGTCAATAGCACATCCCCAGAGCTGACCAACAATTTCGGGATCTCTAAACTTGGGGCTGCCCCTCCCCTCATGCAAAAGAGGTGCTGCCCATAGGGACCCACCATCCAAGAGGTGCATTCTCGGCAAATGCGCAAAAGGTGCCCATCAAGTCAGTCTGAGGCCAAAGAGGATAAATGAGACAAGTAATCCGGCAGCACACTCATTCCCTCAATGGTTGGCAGCACACAGCAGAATAAGAGAACGCAATTGCAGATTCACCCACTCACTTGTCAGTCCGTGGTGGTGTAATGGTAAAGTTGTGGCTTCAATCGCAGGACTGTTTTTATTTTATTTGTAGCTATGTAAATGTAGCTCTTAGCACGAGTGACAGACCGGAAGTAACATCACTATCATGCCACCACGCACATACTTTGCATGAACGTCTTGCACGATGGAGTACATATTAAAGCTGCTGAGAGAAACGGTTAACAGGCTGGATGGGACTAGTCTACCTGGCAGAAGGACCCGCCCACGTCCTCGTACTGCATTTGATTTTGCTTTTTGTCGCCAGATTGAGCCATCCGGTAAATGCAATGAGAAAAAGCAAATGGAAAAAACAAAGAAAAATCAACGACAGAATGGAAAAGACAAAGACAAAAAAAAAAAAACACAAACAGGAAAGGACAAAATGAAAAAAAAAAAAAAAAAATTAAAATTTTTTAAAATAATAAATAAATTTAAAATTACATTTAAATTTAGCACTCCTGTGATTCCATACTAGATTGTATTACATGACATGGCATATCCAACATAAAAGTGAAACACGTTGAAACACGTTGTACTTTCATTCCATGTGTTTTTGGCTTATTTGTCATTCTTCCCTACTCAATTCGAAACACTTTACGTTGAGAATGAGTAAATTGGAGAGGCAAACTAGTTAGCTCGGTAACTTTCTATGCTAGCGGCGGCCGTCTGCACTGATCTTGTAGCCTGCGTAATGTGGTGTAAACAAAAAATAATGGAAGTGTAAAGGTAACCATAGGGGTGTTATTTCAGGTCTACAGGCTCTAATAATAGTAAAATCCTATATATAAAGTCATGAACATTTTTTAGGCTGTACAAAAATATTAAATTTACTGTTTTGTGGGATTGTACTTATCAGGTTTGGAACAAATCAACCGTGATAAAAAACAGTCAACTGCAGTACACATTTTAATGGGTCAGTAAGGTCCTAAAAATGCAATACCCCAGACTTCAAGACCAAAGGATAACTTAGAAGACTGCCGCTCAGTGAGCATCCACCAAATTATAATGCTTTGCTGTTTCTTTGGGTTATACGTTAACTGTTCCTTGTTTATTGTCAAAGTTAGGGGTGAGTCTGCAATCTTTTGGGTTTGCATTTGATTATTGTTATTAAGTCTTATTGTGACACTTGAATGACAGTTAAGACAGTTAAATAGAATTTCTATCCGTCTCACCTTGGTGATCTAGCAGGATGTTGTTAGGGTTCAGGTCTCTACAGATGATCCCCACTTGGTGCAGAGAATCCAGTGCTGTCACCATCTCTACGGCCCAGCATCGGACGAAGGCCTCCGGCATGCGAGCTTGGGATACGGCCAGAGACAACTGGTCCAGCTCAGCAAACAACCGCGATACTTCCTTATCGAATCCTTCAGCAACTCTGTGTGGGGTAATTATTGATGATTTAACACCGGCGCCTAGTGATTGCTCGACTGCAGCACAGTCCTGAGATTGAGTTGGGGCTGTTGAACATTTTACACAAAGTGAGTCTTTACGTGAAGGTTCGACCGTCACTGTCTCTGTGCCTTTTTGTCCAAAAGTGGAGCTGTAGTCATCCCAGAGTGAGGTCAAGGCAGACGAAGGCGCATCAGTCACACACAAAGATGAAGGTCGCAGCTCCTCCTCTTCCTCCGGCTGGCTGAGGAGCTGTAAAACATCGGGCTGGATTGACCTATGCGGGGAGGTTGTGGCCTCAAGGTCCAGACGCAGCATAGGAGTTTCTAATTCCTCTTGTTGACAATCTGCTACGGCCCCGCTCATTCCGGGCAGATTGACCAAGAGGTCTGGGGGTTGACCCTCATCCTCCACTACCGCCTCTTTAAAAGAAATAACAGGCACTGACTCATTGGAACATTTATCACTATAATCTAACCCCCAAAGATGTGCGTTGTGGTCCTTGACCTCCTGAGCCAGCTCTGGAAGGTCCTCCGCAACCTCAGAGTCGAGGTCGGACGTGAAACAGTGACGGGGCTGTTTATGAGACGAGGTCTGCTCCCCCCAGTCAAGGCAGGTCACCTCACTGGCGCTGTCTTTGCTGTCGATACGGAAAAACTCCATCGGTGTGTGCTTGGACTGATCAAGAGACAGAGGCCCGGGGGGAGACGGCGGCCTGGCCGGGGACGGCAGAGCGCTGAAGACCTCACTGAGGTCCTGTCCGTTGCCGTCAAGCCGTTGGCCATTTTTGTCAGACGAGTCTGTGAAAAAGCCAAATTCCTGACAGCTGACGGGAGATGACAGGCTGTCGTTGCTGAGGAGCGAGCGGCTTCGCGAGGGAGCGGTGCACGTCCCGGTGGGTGCGTCCAATGACACCTCCCGTTCACTCTTCGCTTCCTCCTCCTCAAGCTCATCCGGCTCTACCTTCTCTTGCTCGTACTCATTGCAAAGTGTTAAATAACTGTTAGTGCACTCCTCCTCAGAGGTGGCCCCCGAGTCATATTCGGCCACCACTTTTTTGCTAAACTTGGCGCCGAGATTACTTTTCCAAGGAGACGCAGCAACATCCTTGGCATCCTTTTCAATCTCCGCAAAAGAATCAGAACTGCCAACAGGCTCTAAGCCAGAACTGGCTGCTGAAACCACACCCAGGTGCAGCACAGGGTATTGTGGGGAGTGTACTGCTGCAGTGTGGCTCTTTTGGATGAAAGGAATGTCAAAGCTCTCGTCTGGACTGGAATTCCTCAGGTATTTTCCAATGTGGGACCACAGTTTTCCACCTGAACATGAAGGACAAGGGAATTGGGGGATAAAACAGAGGGGGATTGTTGATACATGGGATCTTACACATACCAGAAACTCCAGTATCTGACAAAAGTAGTACCCCACTCATATTTCATGAATTATACACATACTTGAGAGCAGGAAGGTTTCAAGTGTATTTATTAAAAAAAATACACATTTGTAAATAACTATCAAATTTTATGGAAATGCATATCAAATATATAGTTACAAATCCCAGGACAAGTTAATTGTTGCGAGCAGCCCCACTTTATTTGACGGTCCTTCAATGCACCATTGTGCGTGCGCTAACATTCTCCCATGATGCACTGATACACTACTATACTGTGTTCCCCTTTCACCTCATGTTTGGTCCCAAATGCTGATACTATGTGGAAATGCAAAAAGGTAAGTATTGATGAGTTATTGAGTGCTAATGTGCATTTGTAAGTACACAACCTCGAGTGAAATCATGCTAGCACATTCATTATTACGACATCTTAGACGTGACATTCTAATTTTAGTTTACATAATAATAATAATAATATGTGAAGACTGCAAGGGTGTTAGCATTGCTAACCAAGTGCGGCGCCACCTGGTATCAGAATAATGACCTGTGACACACACCCATCTCCATCATGTCTTCTCGGACAAGGGCACAGGAAGGGGGGGAAACTGGAAGGCAACAAGACAGAAGGAGGCAAAGAAGAGCATCTTACCCTCAGCGTGCTGCAACAAAAGGAAGACTGTGTCCTCCGAATCGATGAGCTTCTTGAGCTGCACCATGTGGGGTACGCAGCGGGGCACGATGGTCTTCTTAATTCTAGCACAGTCACTGCTTTTCCTCAAACCCTGATATAGGGGGACGAGAAAACAACAGTCATTTGTGTATCCACTCAGAGGTCACAGAAAGCACATGTCCCACCGTGTGGTACCTACTCGGCTTGACACAATTTTGCTGTTGAAGCCATCAAAGACAGTTTCTAGTACGAGGTCTCTGATCACAATCATATCCATTTCAATACAACATTTGGGGCTAAAAATGACACAAATAAATACAATGTTGCACTATTCTACTAAGCAGTCTCAAACAACACGCATTATTATTATTATTATATTATACACACCAGACTCATGCAAGCATTCTTTTACAGATCTTACAGATTTACAGAGTACACTTGACAAATTAAAGGAAAAAAATTCACTTTTTTGGAATTTTCCCCATCATCCACAATCCTTATGTGAAACATATACACGTCTTTCCCTGTTCTATGTACTCTAAAGAGAAAAACAGCAGGCAGCCAGGTAAATATGCCCATAATGGGGGAAAGAAAAAAAAACTCCCAGCAAAACGGCAACAATGTCCCATTTACATGAGGTAAAGCTACAGCAACATTATTATTTTAGGAGCTAACGTGACACAGCACCTCATGCCACTACCAAGTAGTGATGTGCAATACCACTGATTTCTTTTACAATTCGATACTACGTAAAATTCAGGCTGGTGTCTGCAATAGCAATCGGATACCCATACTTTGTGCGAGTACAGTCAGCCCTTGTAATACTGCCGTTCTATTTTCACGGCCTCGCTATATCATGTTTTTTCAGAAATGATTTCATTGCTGTGTCATGGGACACTATGGATTATTATTAATTATCAAAACAAACGAAAGTACAAGTGATGTTTAGTATTCTGGTCACTAGACGGCAGTAATTACAAAGAACATTACATTACATTACATTAACACTGCATGAGGTCAGCCATGGCATGTTCCACATGATAGAGACAAAAGTGTCTCCTCCCATTCTGTGAGAAAGTGTTGAGTTTTTGGCATCTTCACTTTAGAAGAAGTCAATTCGCTAAGTCCCTGCAGCATAAGAGTTGCAATGTGGTGTGAATAAAGAATAATAGGAGTGTAAAGGTGACTACAGAAGTGTTATTTTAAGTCCAAAGGGCTCTAATAATGTTACCAAACGTATCTATGAAAATATTTCATTTATTAACATTGAATCATATCAGATACTGAAACTGCTGCCAGCGTGACCCTGAACCGGATAAGCGGAGGTAAAAATGGAATCGTATATCACGGAAATTCATTTATCGCAGTCTGGTCTAAAAGCAATTAACTGCTACAAACGAGGGATGGCTGCACACCTAACGTGTTGAGTAAATGACCAAAAGTAGTGCATTTCAAATCATACCCCAGCTCATAAAATAAACCATGCAAGATATCCGAGGAACGCAATCATTTATTTGAAAACAACTGCATATCATTTAGACAAAGACTCTAATTGAGTTGCTTTCCAGTGTTCTGTGAATGATATGCTGCATGTGTGCTCATGTCTCACGTAAGGATTGTGGCCGAATGCAGCCAAAAATGAGTCGAAAGAAGAGCTGGTTTAAGTAGCAGTATATGTGGAAAAAAATGTGCCAAAGAAGAAATCTGCCATTAACAAGTTGCCAGCTATGCCCCACAGCAACCCAAAGTCACCGGATCCATCAAGCCACATATTGACTTTCAAATCTAACACATCAAGTTGACATTGGCAGCATGTGTCTGCAGATATGCTTGCTTATGAGCATGTATGTATTTATCTGTGTGTGTGTGTGTGTGTGTAGTCGTCTGTGCCCGCGCTACACGTTGACATCTGGCACACGTCTCACACCTGAGAGCAGAGGAGCTGACAGGGACAGGCCCATTAGAATCAATTACAGCGGTCACACACACACAGGGGGGGGACGTCTGGCACACTTCACACTCCCAGTCAGGACAGCGGTGATGCAGGAAGCGCACATTCATAAACATCCACGCACTTAGCACACTTACTTTGACGACAAACGTCTCCTGTGTTCTCTTGTCCATGACCAAAAGGACCTGCGATAGACGAGTGTCATTAATTGCCAGATTACTAACAGGCAGTCCGATATGAATGACATAGTGGTTCTGTCCACATGAGCAGCATTGTTCAATGACTGGGTTATATTCCACACAAGAGGGCTACTGCAAAATAAACGTGGGTCCCTAAATTACACCAGCAAAAGGGGCATTAACCCATCAAGGCCCTGCTGTGTTTACCAAAGCAATGTCACAGCCACAAAACAGTGATTTAAGCACATTAGTGCTGAACTTATTAGCTCATTAGTGGACCAGATGGGCACAAACAATTGCATTTTAAGTCATTAAGTCAAGATAGATCATGTTTAAGCCGACTCTTCCAGGCTGTGACAGTTGGTAGTTGCAATTTAGTAGAAGAAAAAAAACTAACTAACATTCTTAAGTTAAAGGTGTCTAAACACATTACATATTACTGTATTATTATTGTACTGCTTTAGCTAACTTTCCTCTAAAAAAAACAAAAAAAAAATAAAAAGTATTTCTTAAATACTTTAGCTCACCGGATTAACAAAGCATATCTATTGACACATATCCAGATACATTTTGAGTGTAATAATTTATCCTCTTATAACATTTTGTTTTTGTTTAATGCATTTTATTGACCTTGTGTTGAGAGGCTTTTTTTTTATATCAAATTAGTATTATTAGTAGTGGTATTGCACAACTTTATATATATATATCACACTATTTTACTCTAGACTGTTATAGTGCAAATGTACTTTAAACGTTGTTGATCATATTTGCTGTACTTATTATGTTACAAGCTTTTCATTCATTGCACTATAAAAATTATACATTTTCTTATTAATCTTTTAAAATTGTATTTATTATATTATTCCTTATTTCTACAGCAATCTCTCGCAGTTAATTCCAGACCCTGACCGGGACAAGTGAATTTCCGCAAAGTAGGATTCAATATTAATAAACTGAATATTTGTTTATGACTTTCTAAATATGTTTTTTTACCATCATTACAGTATTAGGAGTATGACAAACTCAAACATTTTGTCAGGTCTGCACTAATATAAAGTTCTCCCTGCCTCTCATGCCTCCAGTGTGGCCCGTCCCAATATCTCAGAAGCAATGATTTAGAAGAGTACATAACATTTGCTTAAATATGCATTTTTGAACTAATAAGAGGCCATAGTCAATCACAAAACATTCATTCATTTATTACGTACTTAATGTTTTAAAAAACATGATAGAGCAAGGGAGTGCTGTTCCAACCACGATGTAGCGAGGGACGACTGTAGTTACTGTATATGCTTTATTTTTCTTTTACTTACTTCAATGACTGACTGGTAGAAGTCATATGGTTCCACAGCCCAATTGTGGGGTGGTTCCTTGTCCTAGAAAGCTTTGATAATAACTTGTACATGTGTAAAATATGAAATAGAAAAAACACTTATTATGTTATATATACATTAGCGGGGAATTGACAGAAGTTTTATTTAATTGTTACTGTGCATTAACATTTCAGGTGCAGGTATAACGCCGCTAAGTGTTAATTTGTCAGCAGATCCTTTCATCCCTGCCAATATCACAATTAAAAAGATGGAGCGCCACTTGTCCCTGATATCTTTATTTCGCCTCTTTCCTCTCCTGACATCATCATCACTCTTGTGCTCCATCACCCCCTCTGGGGAGATGTGGAGCATATGCGTACGACTCGGTGATGTGTGGGTGTGTGCGTGCTGACAGAGCGGCGGGCACACGTGCGTTCTCTCCATGTGACCCAGGCTGGGACCAAACAGGTGCGAGCTAAATGGATATGAATGGAGATGTGAGTAAACAGAGCGGCGGTGCTATAGCCAGGGCGCTAATATAATTAAGACACAAACATCAGGGAAAGGGGGAAGTGGAGAGGAGTGGCAGGGGGCAGAAGGGCGAGGATCTCTCTCCATCTGTCTCCTCTGTCCCCATTAAAAGTCAAAGAGGGAGAAGTGGAGGATTTTGCAGTGACACACGTGCGTCCACGGAGTAGCACATGCTGGTATTGTATCAACATTCTCCTTAGGGTTTCTGGTGTGTATACGATGAGCGTCATTGAGTCGATGTTAAGCGCCGCTCTGTGAGCAGCTTGCCAAGTCATTTCATGGCTGAGTGGTGAGGTTGCTTCAACGGCAGCTGGCTGACAGAACCAGCAACCCGAACTGACCTTGGTGGTAGTCATAACTGCCGCTAAACACACACACACAAACACCTACGCACTCTCTCTCCGTGCTATATTATGGAGTAAATCTGCTGCGCTTTTATTGCTTTTGATTTAAAAAAAAGATGGCCGAAGGAAGAGAAGAGACACGGGGACAAACACTAAAGCGGGGCGCCGTCTGTATTTATTGGAACATGAATCAGCCAATAAACTGCAATTACATGACTAAAGTGCAAGTGTTTTGTGAGGGAACAATTACTATTTCACCTTGACCCTTAACTTTTATTATACTGTCAATAATATAACACCCTTTCAGACTGAGGAACGGGGAGACTGGCCTGCTGACTGGAGAGATGCTGCCCTTAAACAAGGCACCAAACTTAAGTATTCCAATATTTATGTTGTCTGCCTTTAAAAAGGTTGACTCAAAACGCTAAACAGACCTTATCGATGACGCCCAACACCCTGTAAACGCCGAGGTCCTCACAGGGGCTGTGCTGGCTCCCTCTGCTGGTGGAAGCACAACACTGCGTGCCTATCATCTGTGCCCAAAAATATCATATTGCTACGCAAGTCCTGTCATGAACATTAACTTGCATAATTTAAAACAATTCTTGTGTCTTCTGCTCTCACCACTGTCTGTGTTGACCCTTGACCCATGTTGCTGCCAAGATGCTGGCAAGAAATCTGCTCTGCACGCATCAGGTACTCAGCGGTCTTCTTCTTCACTGCCTCTCGCCGCTTGGGGCTAGCTTCACCTGAAATGGAATGTTCAAAAACAAGTCTTTAACTCAATTATTGGAATTTGGGAAAGAATAAACAGCGCCTCTGCTTGTTGCAACGAAGTAGTCCATCACATTTTGCCTTGATTGCTTCAGGAAGCGATTTGTAGAATTGTTACGTTCATTACTACCTTGAACTCCTTGCAGCAGCAGGTCTACTCCACTGCGGTAGAAGGAAAACGCCGCCTGATAGTCCTGATCTTTCTCTTTCTGCGCAGCCACACGAATGAGCTCGCCAGCTTTGTCGAGGTAGTCTGACTTCACCTTCTCCTTGGAGCTGCCGGCTCTCTTGGAGAAAAGCGACCTTCGCCCGGGCCAGCTGACCTCTGGTGGAGGAGCAGGGGAACTGGAAGCAGGGTAAGGTGATGGAGTGTGGCGATCCTGCAGGGAGGGCAAGCGAGGACTGCTGCTGTTGCTGCTAACGCTGGGGGCTCCCCCCTGTGGCTGGTTTGGGGAGGAGCGGCCCGAGGCCATGCCATCATCAAGCTCAGACAAAGAGTCGGTGTCCAGATCCAAGGACGTCAAGTCGCAGTCACTGGACGGGCCTACATGAGAGGTGGACATGTAAAAGCACCTCAAAGCGGCTCCAAGTCTAGAAGAATACTTTTATACCAACCTCCATACTCAGATGTGATAGTCAAATCTTCTGCACCACTGATGTCTCTTTGAACTGAAGAACACACCCACATGTTAAGTTTGGGATAAAACTGGGATTAACGTCCAAGTAACCTCAATTAAAGTACAGCATCTAAGGCCAAATATAAAAGTTGTGTTTTTCCAATTAAAAACAATAGGAAAAGGATTTATCTGTTCCAGGGTCAAACTGTGGTTACCATAAAACCTTTACAAGCTAAAACGGCAATGCTTCTAAAAAAATTAAGTGACATTTTAACAGCCATAAAAGTGTAAAAAAAAATGCTATCATTAATAAAAACTAAAAACAAAAGTGTTAATGAAACAATGACAACAGTATTGTTTTTTTTTTTACCTGTTTAAGGAAAAAACTAAACTACCTTAAATAGACAGTTGGGATTTTTTTTACATTAAGTTGTATGACATCCCCATCATTAGTGTAATACATCAACAGTGACTTACCCTCCAATTCCTCCTGTGAGTCCAGTTCTGGTGGGACTTCGGTGATGAAGAACGTAGATCCGGTTCGTTGTTGAGATCACAAGTAAAGCATTCTGCTTCCCAAAACAACATAAAGTGGAACCCCGGGATACAAAAGTAATTCTTTCCAAAAGAATTTTTGTAAGCCAAATTTTTTTGTAACCCGAGCAACATTTAACATGTAAACTGGCTAATTCATTCCACTGACCCGGAAGACCCTTCATAAAATGAAAAAAAACACTATTCTGCACATTTAATACCGTATAAATAACGAGTATTGTAACGCAAATGTAATAATAAAACTTGAAAAAGAATGTATATTGAGTTAAAATTCTAAAAGTTTCTTACCTTTAATACGCTGCGAAGTGCAGTACGGCATTTAAACTGGCAGCGATAAACTAATCAGAGAACATTACATCATACGTAGAGTACGTACACTTCCGCCACGCCTCCAGTCCTACCCGTATGCTGCAAAACAACATTTTTGCCGAGCGCCGGGAGAGTTACGCACCGTATGTGAATAGATTGTGGATGCCTGGGCTAAGGTATCTGCTTTAACTCTTGTCCGAGCTTTCACGAAAGCCGGCATCATAGATGAACAGCCGACTGACAATGAGACTGATGGCCGACAATGATGACAGGGAACCCGGCATGATTGATGGCAAAATTACCCAGCTGTTCAAGTAAGATGCAGAAGATGGATTTGTAGGAGAAGAGTGAATAAAAATACTGTGAGTGTATTGTTGAATAGTAGCATAAAGTTCAACTAAACTCACTCTTTTGCTTCCATTGCATTTTTTTTGTAGACTGTATGTTTTAGCATGCGCCTTAAAAGACGGTTAATACGGAAAATTCAGTTAAAAAAAACAAGTTTTGGTAAGATCGACAAACTTTCGTAAAGCGAATTAGTTTTGTAAGCTGAAGCAAAAAAAAACAACCAGAGAGGTATTTTCATATCCCGGATTTTTCATATGTATCCCGAGGTATTCCAAAATACAAATGCTTTTGTATGACAAGCACGCCTCCCCAAAAACATGCAACATGTCTCGGCTTTACTTTTCCCCTCCATCGCGTTAAGGTGTGCTATGGTCTGTTCGTTGTTGTGTTGTGTATGTGATGAAGGTGGTTGTGAAGCAAGCGTCGCTGCCACAACACGAAGGTGCACGAATCGCAGCCGTCACCTATCACGCACACGACTATAAACAGGCCATAGCATGCAATAATACCGCAAAGGAGAAAAGTAAAGCTGAGCGATTTGGGAGGTTTGATTTTTTTGGTGGGGCATGTTTGTCATGCAAATGTACTACTCTTTTTAAAGTTTATTGTTTTGAGAAGCTGACTGCTTTACAGAACTGGACTCATGTGATCAATTGGGGGGTACGGCTGGACTACACTAATGATGGGGATGTCATACAACCTCATGTTCAAAAAAGCCAACTGTCCATTTAATATTAGTATGTTTTACGTTTTTATTTTCCTATAATATGCGTAGCAAAAAGCAAAAGAAAAGGAAGTAGAGGCAAACATAATACCAAATTGTACAACCTTCCGACCTTCACGGGGACCACCACCTTAGATCAAATACGCCCCCTCTGGGTTGTGAGCAGTATAACATCTGATTGGAAGCTTCCTCATTGTCTAGGCCTGCCACAACAGTGATTTTTGTTCTATTATCTATACATGTATTATCTATACATGACGTGCGCAGGCTGCCTGTTGGGTTATTTGAAAAGATTTCAACTAAATACGACAACCTACCATCCGAGCTGCAGTCAGACAAACTGTCAGCCAGGAAGTTGACGAAGGGCTCTACCGGTCCAATGAGCTCCGAACAGTCGTGGACCTCCCCTCCCTGGACAAACTTGGCTCAGCCGTCTTGTCGACACATCGTGGTTGCGTGTGTTGGTGTTCAGTCATACCTTGAAGAAGCCCTGGATGTGCTGACTGCTGTACAGAGCGGGTATGTTAGCAGAGAATTGCAGCAGATCCTCTGAGCACTGCCTCCGTTCTTCAATCACTGAGTCATCAAAGCGACCTGAACATACCAGAGTATAGACACACTTTAAATGAAGCCACATTGCACTGGCTGAAATAGCGCTCAGAAACAGCTCTAAACATTTGCAAAATGAACACCATACTTCCTACTTTGTCACTGGTTAGCTGCTAATTTACACCGGTTTCTTTTTTTGGGAGAAATTAAAGTTTTTTTGTGCACAAAATAATAAATATAAAGCCAACAGAAATATGAAATAATTTCTTCAAATGAGAATTAATGCAATAAAATGGCCAACAATTAATCAAATTATGAAAAATAATATTAAAAATCTTTCATAAGCTTACATTTTTACAATTTTTTTTATGATTTATATGTAAATAAATGTTGTACACTGGTTGTGTACAGTTTCAATATAATTATTTAAAATTGCAATTCCCATTTTAATTATCTATTTAATGGGTTTTATTATTATTATTATTATCTAAAGTTGGCACAAAAAACCTCCCATGTTACAATCAGAAGCCTAAACAAACACTTCGTCCAGCTCTTCCCAGCGGATGCTGAGGCGCTACCAGGACAGCTGAGAGACATAGTCTCTCCAACGTGTACTGGGTCTTCCCCGAGGCCTCCTACCGGTTGGACGTGCCCTGAATACCTCCCCAGGAAAGCGCTTCTACTCCGAGTCTCTCCCGAATGTCAGTGCGTCTTACCCTATCTCTAAGGGAGAGCCCAGCCACCCTGCGGAGAAAACTCATTTCGCCGCTTATACCCGCGACCTTGTCCTTTCTTTTTTTTTTTTTTTTTGTCTTGTCCAGCATCAAACAGCTGAATGGGAGTCAAGCTGCCTTTAAATGCTGAGCAAAATTGCTTTGCCAAGGGAGACTTCATATTTCAAATGAGTCTCCCTTGACATTTGACTGCGTTTATTATGAATTTTGTTGAACCACATTTCCATGCCGGACTTGACCTGAAAAGGGACGGGTGAGGGGGTGGGGTGGGGGATATAAGAAAGGGTGCAGAAGAACCTCACAAACATATTTCACCCATATTATAAACAACCATGATAATCACAATTTCAGCAACAACCAGAACAGTCACAGAGCAAAATGAGCAAAAATACAGGGGTAAGAAAAAAAATTAATAATAATAATGATAATACTAATATACATGTACACACATTCATATACATATACACATATATATACATACACATATATACATATACACATATATACATGCATATATATACACACACACATATATACATATATACATGCATATATAAATACATACATATACACATACTGTGCACATACACATATCCATGGAGTACATACATATATACATACACACATATACAGTGTGCATATATATGTATACACACATACATACATATTTACTAATAATGATAAACACACAAGAAAAACACCGAGAAAAGAAACAGAACCTCTTGAACGATGACCATCCAGATGACACG